>PJEM01009112.1:0-64725 GCA_004023845.1 Helogale parvula
CAGGGTGGGCAGAGGGGATGGGGTGGGGTCAGGGGGGACAGGGGATGGGGTAGGGATGGGGGACAGAGGGGCCGGGGTGGGGATGGGGGGACAGAGGGGACAGGGTGGGAGCAGAGGGGAGGAAAGCCCACTCCCAGCCTCACGGGGAACACAGATGGGCCCCCGCCCTCCCCTCTGCTCAGCCCTCCCTGGAGAAGGAACCTTACCTTGATCTCCTCGTCCGAGGTCTCCACCTTGAAAGGGCGGATGCTCTCGTCCTCTGGGGCTGTGGGCCGCGCTCCAGGGCCCCACCACCCATCCTCAAGGGGTAGAGTTTCCTCCTTGTCCCGGGAAACAAACCAGTAGATGATGATAAAGGCCAGCACAGAGGTGAGAAGGATTTCCAGCCACATGATTCCTGTGAGAGCGAGGGGCGTCCGTCAGCTGCAGAGACCCCCCAGCCGGAGACCCCGATCCCCACCTCCTCTCCCACCGGTCCTTGACTGTGTGTCCTTGTGACCTAAAAAAAAGAGTATGAGCACATGGAAGCGGAAAACAGGAGGGAAAGGACGTGAGTCCCCCATGATCATACTGAGCTGTGAAATTCATTCACCGAATTGGGAAAATATCACCACAGGGCGGCTTCTCACCGCCCTGCAAGGGGGCGCTGCACTTCTGAGGCCTCTCCTTTCTCACTGGGCCTTCTGCTTGATGCTTCTGGAAGCTTCTCTCCACCCTGGTGTGTGCCCCCAGGGATGCTGGTCTCCAGAGGCTCCGCTCTTGCTGTCTCTGGGAGGGGTCTGTCCTCCATAGGGTGCCCATTAAAGGCCAGGATTGCTTGGTTTGGGCCAGCAGAGTGTCAGGGGCCCAGAACATGGCCACATTTTTCAAACAGCTTTATTGAGGCATAAGTCATGTGCCATATTAAGTGTTCAATCTGGGGATGTTTCGTGTAAGACAGACAGGTGCAGCCATCAGCCTGCTGGAGCACATTTCCATCATAAGAGAGACCCCTAGTCTTCAGGCCTCAGCCCCTCGTTACCCCCACCCCAGCCCAGGCCTAGGCAGCCACGAATCTAGGTTCTGTGTCTGCGGACTTGCCTACCATGGCTCACGTGAGCTCTCTGAATCTCCGCGTCTGACTTCCTGTCTTTCCTCAAAAGAGACAGATAGGAGAGCTTGGGGGGCCCCTGGGGGGCTCACTCGGTTGAGGGTCCAACTCTTGATTTCAGCTCAGGTCATGGTCTCACGGTTGTGAGATTGAGCCCCGAGTCAGGCTCTGCACTGACAGCAAGGAGCCTGCTTGGGGTTCTCTCTCTCTCTCTCTCTCTCTCTCTCTCTCAGCCCCTCCCCTTCTCGTGTGCATGCGTTCTCTCAAACATTTACCAATAAAGAAAGAAGGAAATAAAAATAAAGAAAGTCCTAATATTTAACCCCCCCCCCAACCCGTGCCACTGTGACTCGGTCTTGGAAACCTGAGATGGGAGGAGATCCTCCTAGCATGTCCCCTGTTCACCATGGGAGCCCGCCGTGCCGTGTCAAGCCCTCTCTCTCTCTCTCTCTCAAAATACATAAACACCAAAAAAATAAAATAAAAATTCTTCAGTGACCGTGCTGAGGATTTTTAGAACTTGCGCACAGAAAGATGGCTGAATTCTCCTTGGGGACTTATATACATGATCTACTTCTTAGACTCTTCTGAGACACAGACCATGGGATGCAGGGGAAGGCTGAGGAGGTGGGAGGTGGTGTTCTGGCAAATTCCCCCAGAAGGAAGATTGAAGAGCAGAGGGCCTGGTGGCCTGCAGATATCAGGATTTGGGATCTAGAAGATGAGGCTCAGACTCTGGACCTTGCTGCACACTAGTGGGGGGTCCTGCCAGCTGCTTTCAGAGACCCCCCCACCCCCCACCCAAGCAGGCGCAAGAACCATCACAATCAGAAAGTGCTCCTAAACTCAGGCAGACCAGAGTCCAGCTCTGTGAGCACCGGTACTAGGCCTGGGGGGGAGACCCCGGGCACCGCAGGCTGTTCTCTGAGAACAAAGGCCAGGAGGGCCCAGCTCTGTGCACACGAGGCCTCTGCCCTCTGTCCAGCTTCCTGATGCTTTCCTGCTGGTGACTCAGACTCACATGAGAGCGAGGGCCTCAGCTCCTCCAGGGGGAGGTCTGTCTGGATGGCATGCTCTGGGAAAGAGTGAGAAAGGGGGAGGAGGTGGTACACGGTCCCCGAGGCCAGGCCAGACAGAAAGTGGGGCGCAGGGATGTGTGTGCCTCCGGGGTCCGCACCGGGCTCCCGCTCCTCGCTGGAGGAGGGCAAAGGAACAGGCAGCAGAGGGGAAAGCAGATGGTTTCCTTTCGGTGCAAGCCCGCAGCATTGCAGGCCGAAGAGAATGGAGAAGGGGGGCGTCCCGCCTTCCTGCCGCCAGCGCACAGCCCCCAGGGGCTTCCCGACAGCGACAGCCGTCTGAGCCGCCCGAGCCTCCCAGAGCCTCCCAGAGCCGCTGGCTGTTGGGTCGGGTAGTGGCAGCTGGCCAGGGCAGAGCGGGAAAGCCGGGGAAGGCGGAGCAGGGAGGAGGTCGCTCGGCTGGGCCGCCTATGCCCCCATAGCCTTTCCCCTGGAACCCTAGTGGCCAGACGACAGGGGACTTGGGATGGGCCCTGCACCTGGCCTCCGACAAGGGCCTTGTTTACCTCCCACAAGGCCTGGAACCAAGCCCAGGGAGAAAGAAGAGCCTGGAGCCAAGACCCGAGGGAAAGGAAAGATGCAGTTTGCAGGCAAACACAAAGCAGAATAAAAGAGAAGTAAAAACAGCACGGGGTGGGGTGGGGTGGGGGTGGTGAGAGGGGTGCGGGCTTCCTGTGGGGAGCCCTTCTCTGGGCTACAGGGAAGGGACATCACAGCTGCCTTAGAGGGGACCTCAGCCCCCAACCGATTCTCCATTCGTGCCTGTGTGGACAGACAGACAGAGAACAGGGCTTGTGTTGCGGGTGTGATAGGAACGTCCAGGGGCCAGCTGGCTGGCGTTGAGGCAGCAACCTCTGGCCTCCAGTCGTGGTTCTGCCACTCACCGGCCACGTGACTTCAGGCTGGAGACCCCACTTGTCAGGGACTTACCGCGCTGGGGATTCAAGGAGTTACCTCGGTCAAGGGGTGACGCCCCCACACGAGCATTCACTTAAAACAATTTTTTAATGTTTATTTCTGAGAAAGAGTGCGAGCAGGGGAGGGACAGAGAGAGATAGAGGAAGACACAGGATCTGAAGCAGGCTCTAGGCTCTGAGCTGTCAGCACAAAGCCCAACGTGGGGCTCGAACCCACGGACTGTGAGACCATGACCTGAGCCGAAGTCAGATGCCCAACCGACTGAGCCCCCAGGCGCCCCATGCCTTCCCTTATGTACTTAAGTCCCGAAGACACTACAGGTGGGCAGGAGGGACCGAAGCCGAGGGGACAGTCCCTGAAGACGACATGCTGCTGGGACCAAGACGGAAGCTCAGCCTCTGCAAGAGGAAAGGGCAGGGGTGCCCTGGGAATATAGGCCCCAGAGGCCAGTGCAAGGGAGGCTGCGGAGGGCTCAGTGGGAGGAGGGAGGCCCCGGCCGGCCGAGGGGAGCCTGCCACAGGCTCATCTGCACAGCCTTCCGCACAGGCCCGAAGCCGGACCCCTCGAGCAGGGGATCGTGTGCTTGCGCCCAGAGGGAGTCACTTGAGACCCTGTCCACTCAGTTTTCCATCCGTTTCAAGTTACAGGAGAAGCAGCCCGAGTGGAACCCGGCTCACCGCCTGAGGAAAAAGCGCTCATAAGAAGACACTGGAATGCAGTCAGTTCATCCATCTTCCCCAAAGGTGGCAGAAACTCCAGTTCCTGACCTGGCCTCCTGTTCTCCCCTGTGCGGTCCCCCTTTGGGGGTTGACTATGGAATCTTCTGGAACATCTCTGAGCTCCTCAGACAGAAGAGCCCTTTTTTCCCTAAATGCAAGCATCTCTGGTGAGGTCTCAGGGGGGAGACTTGGCTGCAGTGGGACCGTGCCCCCAGCCACCGGACACAGACACTGGGGTCCGCCGGGCGTGAGGACGCCACCTCAGGTCTGTGAGCCCTGCTGGGGGGAGGGCCCCGGCCAAGACTTCAGGGGTCAAGGAAGGAGGAACTATGACATCCCCCGGTGAGGTAAATACACCTTGGTGAAAGCAAAAACACCAGTTTGAACTTGGCTGGTGCACCCGTGTGTTAAATTATGTAAGCAGGGATGGGATTGCGAGGTCCTCTCCCGGGCGCCAGGGAGGATTTCATGGAGCACGAACCACCCCTCCCTCCTCAGGGCAGCGCATGGTGGATCCTCTGGGGCATCTGTGGGGGAGTCTTCTCCTTGCTGCACCGCCTCCTTGTCCCCAAAGCACCCTGGAGCCTCTGCTCCTAAGGGGCCGGGCCGAGGCTGAGGACACCCAGCAGCAGCCCCCGCTGCCCCCAGGAGGCCCGCCGAGCTGGGCAGTGACACTTCAGCGTCGATCCGAAGCCCCTATCCTCTCTGTCTGAGGGTTTGCCCTGCACCCTGGGGCCAGAGTCCTCACTGTCCTTGAAGCTGCCCTCCGCGGACCTGGCACAGGCTTCAGGCCCACCCTGGCCCGGCTACAACTGATCGCACCCACCTACGTGTTTCCTTTCCCATGGGGCCTCTTACCCACGCAGCCATCCCCCACCGGAGCGCGATGAGACTCAGACGGAACGGCCTGGCGGGTGTCCCGGACGAGCCCCAGGGAGGGGATCCTGCTCTCTCCACGCTAGCTCTCTGTCCGCGTTGCTGTGTCCCCCCAAAATCACTAGTGATGGGCTCCTAGGGCCCTTTCGGAGGTGGGTTTTGAGCACAAGATCCTGGGGTCCCCCCGAACCAAGCAAGACGCACCTGCTCTATCTGCCCACCCAGCCCTGGGGGGATGTATTCTGGGCTCTTCCCTCAGCCGAGGCAACCCGCTCATGCTTAGCTCTCCCTTATTCACCTACTGTTAAGATTTTATTTGTAAGTAACCACTATATCCAACATGGGGCTCGAACTCACAGCCCCGAGATCAAGACTGAGCCAGCTGGGCACCCCCGGCCCTCGCTTATTCTGTAAGGTCAGCCGTGCTCCAGGTCATCCACTCGGGGACAGAGAAATGGGGTCTGGGCAGCCCCTGCCGCCACTGCCTGGCCTGGGCTGGGAGCCTGGAGGGGAAGAGTTGACCGTGTCAAGTGAGCAGTGACCAAGCCTGGGGCCAGTTGGGCTCTCGGATCAAGGGCGTGGGCGCTGTGCGCTGGGGCTCCCCGGGAGCTCCGGCTGGTGCACCAGACATGAGCAGGAAGCTCCTGGGCGGGGGGCACTCTGCTTCCTACAATGGCCGATGCACCTTCTCGAAAGGCCCCCTCCCCCCGCACAAGGGCATTTGGTCACTTCCAGAAGACACCCCACTCTCCGAAGCTGGTACAGCCAGAGTGCTATGGCACGCGGAACCCTGTGGGTTGGAGCTAACGGTGTTGGGGTTCACCTCGGCTGTCCTGCTGAGCAGTTACTGGCTGTGGAGCTCTTTCCCTTCCTGGAACTGGGGGGTCGGGGGGAGGCAGCATAGGTTCGTAAGTTCAGAATCCTCTCGGTCTTAAGCTGGTTTAGTTTACACAAAAGGTCATTCACACCAAAGAATGCTGCTGGCAGCCAGGCCTGTGCTCTGCAAACAGACGTAAAGCTCATCTGTGCCAGGACTGCTCCTGCCACAGGGCCTTTGCTCCTGCTCTTCCCTCAGCTTGGTGCACTGTCACCCTCGATGGCAGCCGGCCACTCCTGACTCCTTAGGGTCATTCAAACATCACCCCTCAGATGAAGGCATCTCTTTCATCGGACACCCACCTTCCCTCTCCAGGGCTCTACCCCACAGCACACATCCCCTATGTTTTACACGTTTATTTTATTGCCCACCTCTCCCCAGCAAACTGGGCGCCTCCTGAGCACATGTTCGCTGCTGAGCCCCCTGCCCAGGGCAGAAGTCCCTAAGCACTGCCCACACTTCCTCTGGGAAACAAGAGTGTGGCTCTCCAAGTGGCTCTCCAAGTGTGGATGTTTGGGAAGGAAAAACGTTGCAGAACAATCCCAGAACTTCTTACTAAATCAGACCTGGTGGGGCTCGGCCCAGCCCTGGTTCAGGAAGCGACATCAGCCCACAGCAGAGGACTGTTACTGCTGGAGCCTGGGAGGCCTAAGAATGTTTACTCTCTGTGAAACCACATTCACAGAAACTGTCACGTTTGCCAAGGTCCTCAACAATTTCCCACCAGACAGATCCGTTAAGTCCAAGCCAAGGCGCTGGGTGGACCGCAGGGACGAGGCAGGCACAGGGCCCCCCTTCCCTCCCCTCCACCAGGGGTGCCGGGTGCAGAGCCACTCCCCACCCCCCGCGGGGCTGCCAGGCAGGGAGAGGGGATTCTAGAAACGGGGAGGGGTGTCTGCCCAGGCAGGCTTTGCAGAGCCCGAGGCTGATGGGGTGGTGGGCAGGAGGGGAGCAGCAAGTGGAGAACAAGAAGTTGAAACTGGGACTGGAGCATTGCTAGAGCCGCTGCCCCCACGTCCCCATCGCCGAGGCCTCAGAAGGGGCAGGTGCCACTGAGGGGCCACACCGTGACCTCGGCCCCCAGACCCAGGTCTCCCCACAGGTAGCTGCTCTCCGGGGCGAAGAGCGCGGGGCGGCGGCGGACAAAGATGGCAAAAAGCACGTTCGAAACTCGAGATCGGAGACGGGTTTGGCTAGGGTCCAGAGACAGACACGTGCTTTTCACTGCGGGGCGCGACGCACCCCAGAAGCAATACTCTCGGGGAGAGCGGGCCGGAGAGCCCGGGGACCCCTCTACCGGGCCGCGCGCGGTCGCAGGGCCTATCCCGGGCCTCTTCCCCAGGCGCGCGCACCTGCAGCCCCGTGGGGGGAGGGCGGGGGGCAGAGGGGGAAGCGTGGGCGCGCCAGACCCTCCGTCGGATGCAGATGCGGACCCCCGAGGCGGGAGTAAGTCACCCACCTGCAAGTCACACTGCCCCCCGCGCCCTGAGTCTGCCCCCCCTCCCCGGGACCGCGTCCCCATACTTGCCCCCAATCTGCGCCCACGCCTCCAGCCCGAGCCCTAGAGCCCTCGCAACTGCGCACCCGCAGTCGCCCCCCTGGCGCCCTCATACCCGCCCCCCGACGCGTGCGCCCCCAGCCTGCGCCCGGCGCCCCTTACGGTGGTTGGCCGCAGGCCCCCAGACTCCCGGGCTCGGGCGGCGGCGGGCGAGCGATCACCGGGACTGTGGCTCCAAGGCCGCGGGCGCCCCGAGCTGACCCCGCCCAGGCTCGGCCCCGAGGGGTGGTCCGGGGCGGGGCCCGCGGCCCGGAGACAACTCAGGTCGGTGGCGCCCCGCCCTGGTTACCGCGGGGACCTGGGAAGAGCGCGTCACCCGCGAGCCGCCGCGCTCCTGCTCTGGAAGAGGTGCGTCCCAGGGCGGCTGGCGGCCCGCGGAGTCGGAGCCGGAATGTTCGGGGACCAGGGGCGACCGGCTCCAGGCCCTTGGCCCGCTGACTCAGGGGGCGGAACACCCCGGCTCGCACGCCGAGTGCCCTTCCCTGCACTGCTCGCCTCCCCCGCACCTTGTCCAAGAATGCGGTCACGCAGCATGCACAAAAGCGGGACCAGTTCGCGGGTCTTCCATTGAGGACCCGGGTCTGCGGCGCCGACTTGGGAGGGGCAGGTGCTGGGCTGAGTGCTCCCACGGGCACCGATCCCCTGACAGCCCCGGGGCGGTAACCTGGTTGAGCCCCAGCTGCGCCTCGCCCCCACGCTCCGCATGCACTGTTCCCACGCCGGGCACCCTCAAGCCTCGGCCGGCAGAGGCCCTGTCGCGGGAGCGGGATGCTGCGGATCGACAGGTCTCCAGCCTGGCTGCCATCTCCGCCCCAAACTTTCCCTTTCAGCGAGAGAGGCTACTTCTGGCCAGCGGGCACTGGACCATGGCCGCCTCAGGGCCTTTGCTCGAGCCGCAGTCCCAGAAAGAATGCCCTCCTGCAGAAGCCTTTTCTCACCCTGCGGTCCCTGGCATCTCTGTACTCTTCCCAAACTTGCCTCTGTTACCACCAGCCCTCCCCATCCCCCTTCCCCAGAAGCTTTCAAATAGAAGCTCTGGCCGGTTCACCAAGGGACTCAAATTTGCTGTAACAAATCATCCTACAACTGGTGTGAGGATGGCAATCATCTTCTAATCCTAAAATTAGCTCCTGGTGATGGAAGCACCCCCACATCTGTGTGACTGCTGACAACAATGACCTGTACAATGTAAGAGAGTGAATTTCATAGTGTGTGACTTATATTTCAGTAAAGCTGTTATTTTTATGTAAAGTAACTACAGTGAGGGGCGCCTGGGGGGCTCCGTCAGTTAAGCAACTGACTCTTGATCTCAGCTCAGGTTGTGATCTCAAGGTTCTTGAATTTGAGCCTCACAGCAGGCTCTGTGCTCATGGTGTAGAGTCTGCTTGGGCTTCTCTCTCTCCCTCTCTCTGCTCCTCCCCTGCTTGTGTTCTCTTTCTCTCTCTCTCTAAATAAATAAATAAACTAAAAAAAAAACACCACAAAACAAAACCTGTGGTGAGATTGTAACCTCCCGGCTCACGCCTGTGTCCTAACATCTTCCTCCTTGGTCACATTGTCCATCCAGCACTGGAATGTGAGATCTAGGATAGTGCAACCTATGTATCCAGTCCATAAATAAGTGAGCCACAGAGCCCCACTCAACAGGGCAAAGTTTAGACAGTCATGTATCCACTGCTTTCGGTCAAAAGCCACCGAAAGGTTTATGAAACTAGAGAGTGGGCATAGTGTGATCTCTAGAATACATTTGAGTTAAAAAAAAAAAAATCAGAACAAAGACTGTTCTGTGCTTTTAACATCTAGAGAGTTTCCAGGAACATCAAGTAGAATGAAAAATGATTTGCGGGCGGGGGAGGGGGGGAGGGAGGAGGCATCCTTAAATAAAAATTGTAGATCAGCTCCTGATTCACCACAAAGGAAACAACATTCTTTATGTCAAAAATGAACGTATGAGGAAACATCACCCAAAACCCAAATTAAGTAACATTCCACAAACAGCCTGTATCTCCAAAAATGTCAATGTCAAAACAATGTCAGTGTCAAGAAACACGAAACAAGTCTGAGGGGCTGTTCCTCATTAAGGGAGGCTATAGAATCTTGAAAACAACTGCAGTGTTGTATCTGGACCCGGCCCTGGGGTGGGAACAGTTCTAGAAAGGACTTATTGGGGACATCTGAAGAAGGTCTGTAGACTAAACAATAGCATTATAAATGTTAAATATCTTGACTTGGAAAATTGAACTTTTTCTGAGTGAATATCTGTGCTCTTAGAAAATATACTTAAGTATTTAAGGAGTAGTGAATAGAACACCAGGTCTGAAATCATTGTCTCTCTCTATCTATCTATCCGTCCATGTATCCATCCATCTACCTATTATATATCCATTTAGCCATCCATCCACCATTTCTATCTATCTATCTATCTATCTATCTATCTATCTATCTATCTATCTATCTATCGAAGGAAGGAGGGAAATTATAAAGGAAATGCTGTAAAGTATTAATAATTACTGTGGGTAAAGAGTATATGGGAGTTCTTTGTACTATTCTTGCAACAACTTTTAAGTCTGGAGTTATTTTGAGATAAAAAGCTTAAAAAATTGTGGACCTCACAGACATGCATTAACCTCAGCTACCGCAAGCAAGATGAAAATAACTAGAGAGGGGGAAATAGCTATAAATCCCACAGGGATAAAGTGAGTGGGAGAAAGATAACAGCAGAGGAGCAATGTCAACAAGGTTTTGTAAGCTGGAAAGCAGGGTGATTGATTTAGCAAAACAAATAACGCTGAAAACCTTTCTACAACCAGAAGCAAGCAGATTTTTCCTCTAGACTTGCGGGGATCCACAAACTACAGCCCACAGGCCAAATCTGACCCCCAACTTTTATTTTTTAACAAGAACCCTGCTTTGTGGCAGGTCCCCTCCATAAGGAAAGAAAAAAACCCTCAAGGCAACCTGACTATAATGGTACAGGACAACATCCCTCATGACCTTGTAACACAAAACCCCTTAATCAGACTACATGTCTGTGTTACCATATATCGGAGACAAAGAAGTAGAAAATATACACAAAAAACTACACGACGTGGCGTTCGTGGCTCAGTCCTTCGGGTTGGAACCCAAGTGAGTGGTGCCGGCACGAATCAAGTTGCTTCTGGGAAGGAAAGCCCTGGTGTCACGTCTCTCTGTGCAAACATCCTGCTACATTACTTGGGGGCTCGTCCAGTCTTCAGAGACGGTGGGTTTCCATGTCCTTTGTCACCGAGAATACGAACCCCAGGGCATCAGGAGGGGCGGCCTCGCCTGGTGCCAACAGACCACTTGACCCACAGGAGACTAGCCCTCCTGGCGCACCAGGGCGAGGACCCCATGTGCGCCAATGGAATCCACTAGGCCCAGGAACCAGCTCAGGGAGTGCCCGTCACACTGGTAAGAACGGGGCTTCGTTTTGACGGACCTGCCCGTTACAGGCGGGGGGGGGGGGGGGGGGCGCTGATCACCTCCCAGAGCTGCACTAGTAATTCCGCAAGGGATGAGGAATGCAGCTGCCACGCTAAGGCGGCTGCGCCGAGCACTGGGCGGCAGGTTGGAGTCGCCGTGCGGCTGTGTGTGAGGATTTCTTTCCTTCATTTCCTGGGTCCGTAGCTATGATGATTCGAGCCAACTATTAGTCTACCTTAGAATGGGGACTTTAGGGAATATTCCCAAGCAGCTGCTGAAACTCCCTTTGTTTTGGGGAAATTCCCTGTCTTCTCCGGACTGCATGGACGGCCTAACTCCACTGGTGGAGAACAAAACAAAACAAAAGAAACCTGGAGTCCATTCCTCTGTCTGAGTGGATGAGATTTAAAACTGGGAATTCTCTTTCTCTGACGTCTGCTGGCACCACACCTTCCCTCCCCTCCCTCTTTCTGCACCACCTGGGGGGCGGCCTGCTGAACT
This sequence comes from Helogale parvula, assembly GCA_004023845.1. Taxonomy (NCBI): domain Eukaryota; kingdom Metazoa; phylum Chordata; class Mammalia; order Carnivora; family Herpestidae; genus Helogale; species Helogale parvula. Next base: position 11,060 of record PJEM01009112.1, read on the forward strand.
GGCTCCTCAAGGCTTCAGGCACCAGCAGCTCCTCTTCCCCGTAGATGTTGAGAAGAGAACACCACCCACTTCAGATTTCCCCACCAAGGTCCCAGGTAATACGTAACCATGGGGAACAAATAATCTTACGTGGACCCAAGTAGAGTGTATTCAGTGTTTAAACTAATTTAAGTTTGTTGGTTTGAGATACACAATGTGTATCAACATTAAATTAAAAAAAAAAAACAACCTTTTATTCTACCTAGATTTGCTGAAGGTCAAATAAGCTCCTGTGATCCTCGTTGCAGTTTGTGAGCAAAAGGATGACTTGCAGTGATGGTTATCTTTGTCTGTCTCGTAACTGTTAAGATAGCTTTCAAAGTCTTTGGTAACCTAAAACGTTAACATTTTTGCTTGCATGATAAATTGGGATTGAATCAATTGGATATTTAACAAGACAAGAGGCTAAAGCACTAATTACTAGATGTAGGTTTGTGTTTTTGACTTGTTGCAGAAAAACTAAGGCTATTTGGAACTGTTGGAAAACATACTTTGTGCTTAATTGATTCATAGGTTTGCCATCTAAGAAGTCCTCATGTAACATCACAATTGGTTACTACTTAGTTTTCACTGGAGACTAAAGTTTCTAAGAGTTAAAATTCTGCTAAATGTCGTTAAAAGTGATGGAAATAAGGAAAGCAACTCTGAATGTAGAAAAGTAGATACATAAAAAATACATAAGAAATGAAAATACATTTTTTTGTTAAAGGTTAAAAAAAGGTAATTTTGTCCTAAACGAGACTGGTTGTTTAGGGAGAAATAAAAGGTTTAGGTCAAAAATCTAAAAGCAAAAGAGAATTGAAAAGGTTTATGAAGGAAAATCTTTAAAAAGAAATTTTATATATGGTCAGGAGGTCTAAAGTGAAACCTTTAAATTACGCTAAATTAGCCACTATCTTACAGACACAAAATAAAAGCCTGGTGGCCTTCCTGGAAAGGTTCAGAGAGGCTCTCATTAAATACACGGCCATCTCCCCTAACAGTCCTGAGGCTCAGACGATTCTAAAAGACAAATTTGTCACTCAAAGGGGCCCAGCTATTTGGAGAAAACTGCAAAAACTTGCTGTTGGTCCAGAAGGGACACTGGAGGAGCTCTTACGAGCTGCTAGTTGGGTAGATTACAACCCAGATCAAGAGGAGAATTAAAAAAAAAAAAATCTGAGGTCACAGTTGCGGCCTTGCACACTATGTCAGACCAGACTTCCCGAGGTCCTGGCCCCAAGTGCCACATACGTGGCCGTTCAGAGCACTACAAATAAAAAATGTCTTCAGAGGGAATAACGAAAATGAAAATCCCATAAGCCAGGCCCCTTACGTGGAGATGATCGCTGGAGATCTGAATGCCCTCAGGGACCTCTCTCTGTGAGGGCCCACATCACCCATGTCCCTGGAAGGGACTGACCGGGGCCTGGGGCTCGGCACTGTGGCTCCCCTAAACCGACTATCTATCAGAAACCCAGAACCTCGGGTTACTCTGAATATAGAAGGAAAACTGGTTGACTTCCTGACACCAGAGCTCCCTTTTCTGGCCTCCTGTCCAGTCCAGACCAGCTCTCCACACGCAGCCTGACGATTAGAGGCATCTCCAGAAATCTTCAACTACATTCTTCTCCCAGCCCCTGGGATACATATGGGATACTCATTCTTTCCTGATAATGCTAGAGAGCCTTACTCCCTTGCTAGGAAGGGGCCTTATAACTAAATTAGAGACTATGGTGCTACCAACTCCAGAACAAGTACACAACCATATGAGTTTTGGGGGGAATTACTGCATGTTGTAGGCTCTGGATACCAGGGTCAGGAAAATAGCTCACCCACTCTATCAATTATTAAAGGGGACTCAATCCCATCTACTCTCTCCAGAAAATAAATGAGGGTCTGACTCCCAGACACTGTCTCCAGCCCTTGGACTGGTTATAAAGAGAGCACGGGGCAATTACTATCCCCAAGGTCACGGAGTTAAAGGATCATAAAGCACAACATCAGGCCTTTCATTTAGGGGGGGGACAAAACTTATCAAATGGCCCAAAAAATGTTTCCTAGAAAAAATGTGTCAAGGACAGTTCTGCAAGTGGGATCAGCCCGTGCCGTGCGTCTTCCAACCACACACTCGCTCTCCCGGGGAACCAGGAACTGGAGGCTGTCCAGGGAAGACTTGACAATTAGGTCTCACTCAGAGGCCAAGGTCAAAGGAATTCCAACATCTGTGGGTGCGGATTGATGCTTTTCCTAATTGGGGAAAGGCTTTCCCCTACAAGCCAGAAAGGGCACAAAAAGTAATAAAAGTTCTGCTTTATAAAATAATACCCAGGTTTGGCTTACCTAAAAATTTACAAATTAATCATGGTAAATGGCTGCCTTGACTCTTTCTTTCCCTAGTAGAACTCCTGGCTCTTGGAAAAGGTTTACACCTCAAAATACAACAGACTGTCCGCTTATACTCAGCAAAACTCGAAAGAACACCTCACAAGCATTAGGTGCTTTAAAATTTTTTAAAATTAAGTTAGGGCCAAACTCTTGGAAATAGAGCCACCATTGATTACTTGCTGCTCCTGCTTCTCCATCACGTGGGTTATGAGAGATTCCCTGACATGTTATTTACAAAGTCAGGGTCTCTCCTAGATTGTTGGACAGGTTTGAAGTGGGGACATTATCTTAAGATGCCATCTTGTTGGTCAGTATAATCTTCACCTTGCGTTTTTCTCTAGGTCTGCTAACGTTTATGCCGCCTCAGCCCTGCCAGCCTCCCTGGAAAACCACACTGTGGGCCCCTCACCTAACCCTGGGTGGACTCTTACTGCTGGACCCCTACACCGTCCCTTATTAGCTTGAAGAAGCCAGACAGCAATCATCCCTGTTCCCCAAGAGTAGCGACAGGCCCTGTTCCGGGGGAGAAATCAACAGGGAGAGGGGTACATTAGGCAGGGAGAGAGATAAGGGACCTTCAGGCACTGCAGCTGCAGGTAGGAGGCTAAAAAAGCAGATGGGGTTCTCCCTTTATCAAATCCTTCATGGGTGCCCTCCCTCCATTATCAAGGGCATAAAGTGGGGGGGGATCTAAATGAGACAGGCGATCTAACCCTAAGACAACAGATGCGGGCCCTTGGCTTTACCCTAACCACCTCTGACCGCTGGGTCAGGGAACGATTACCTGTGAGTCGGACCACAGACGCTCACCCCTTTACGCCAGGAGAGGCTATATGGGTGAAGGAGTAGAATGTCCAATCACTAAAGCCCCTCTGGAGGGGCCCGTTCACTGTCATCTTGTCCACCCCTATGCGGGAAAGCAGAAGTGGGCCCCTGATTCACTACAGCAGATGAAGCCAGCATCTCGAAACTGGGAGTGCATTCCTGGTGCCTCAGCGCCATGCGGGCTGCCCATATAGAAGGAGCAGTCTGCAGCCCCAGAGGCTCCGGGAGACGGCAGTCCTGCGTTGGTCACCTGGAAGCTGACTGATCTATGCTCGGCAGAAGCTTGAGGAATAGACCATCCGGTGAAACAAAAGACTGCCCTTATTTTTCTATGTTTCCTTACTGTGATGCACTGTCAGGCCTTGCTTCTCCTTATTATTGTGATTCTTACTCTACTCTTTGCTGTAGGATTAGCTGAGGCTGCCCTGGCCGGCTGGAAATGTGGGGAGAGGTTTCTGTGAATGCTCACCTTCCCTTTGTGGATAGGATACTTCATTGGTACCAATGTGAGGAAACAATGGCCGTAAGAGACTAAAAAATTAGATCCTCACAAACCTTATAGTAAAACAAAATACCCCAGTCCTACTTATTGGAGTTTGGGTTCTCAAAAGCTCAATTATTGGGAAACACTATCTTGCCTAGTGGGGAAAAGTTCACCATCATTGCTGTTAAAAACTTAACATACCTAGGCCACAGATTTTAAAACACAACTGCCCAGAAAACCCAATGGTGGGGGACCCCAGATCTCCTTGAGCCAGCTCCCCACCCCTGCTCTCCCTTCTCTCATCTGTGAGAGGCCTGAGACTGTGTCAGCACAGCCATCGGATGGCAGGTCCCAGTGGCCTGTACGAGAGATGTGTTTCCCTCCGTCTGGTAAGGGTCGTGTGTGCTGGAAACTATTTGTCCATCTTTCTTACGGCTCCCGCTTGCCAGAGGGAAACCTTTGGGACTCCAAGGGTATGGGGACAGAGAGACTCAAAAAAGCAGCGTGTCTTATAAATTGGCAATTAAAAAGATGATAAATGGCCCCCCGAGCATATAATCCACTATTGTGGCCCTGCCGCCTGGGCAGAGGACAGCTCCTGGGGCTGGCGCACTCCCATTTACACGCTACGCTGCATAATCAGACTGCAAGCAGTTGTAAAAACTATAACCAATGGAACTGCCAGAGCTCTTTACTAGCCAAGCCGCAAACTGAAATGGGCAATGCCACCTCTCAGCATCACTTGGCCTTAGATTACCCGTTTGCTTCTGAGGGAGAAGTTCATAAAAAGTTTCACCTGAGCAACTGCTGCCTACAGCTAGATGCCAATACTGCTACTACTAATAAAAGGTCCTAGAGGAGATCACAAGTCAAATAAAAAGGATTGCTCACATCCCTGCCCAGACCTGGAGTTATTTAGAAGATGGTTTTCAACTTTCTGGGGATTCGAAACTCTCGTAGATTTTATCCCTCCTAATTCTGGGAGGGGGCCTAATCCTACCCTGCTTCGCTCCCCTGCGAGTATGGTCTGCCTCCTATCTCACTGAGGCCATGACTTAAAAGAGGACAGCCACTCATGTAGTGACGTTATAAAAATATAAACCACTAAACCAAGATGACGCTCTTTGACCCAAAATAGAGGGGTCCAAGCATCAAAGGGGGAATGTGATAGGACCCCTCCCTAAGGAAAGAAAAAAAACAACCCTCAAGGCAGCCTGACTATACGTGTACATGACACCATCCCTCATGACCTTAATCAGACTGCATGTTTGTGTGTTACCATATATGGGAGACAAAGAAGTAGAAAATATACCACTCTCTGTGCGAACATTCTGCTACAGCTTCACATCCTGAACTTTTTTTAAAGTTTATTTATTTAGAGAGTGGCAGAGAGAGAAGCAGCAAAGAAAGAGGGTGAGAGAGAATCCGAGGTGGGTTCTGCACCATCAGAACGGAGCCTGATGTGGGACTCGAACTCACGAACTGAGAGATCATGACTAACCGAGAGATCATGACATGAGCTGAAATCAAGGGTTGGATGCTTAACTGACTGAGCCACGCAGGCCCCCCGTCCCCACCACACAATTTACTTTTGAAAATAAAGTTTTACTGAAGCAAAGTTGCACTTACTGGTTGGCATATTTTCTATGGCCACTTCCCACTACAATAGCAGAGATGAGCAGTTACCCGTAAAACCTAAAACAGCTATTATTTGGCCCTATGCAGGAAAAGTTTGCCAAGCCCTACCTTACAGCCCTGCAAAGTCTCCTAAGCCTCTGAAGACAGGGATGTGAGGGGGCGGGGGGAGTGGCCATCCACCAAACCCCCCTCCCCCCCCCCCCCCCAGTCCCCGGGCCAAGAATGCAGGGCAAAGGATCAATAATGGGGCATTCTTTCCCAGTGCGTGTAGAGTTTCAGTGCTGCAATGTGAAAAGCGTTCTGCAGATGGGCGTTGGCGATGGTTATACAACAGTATGAATGGACCAAATGTCACGGGGCTGCACACTTAGAGGTGCTTTAGATGGTAAAGTGTATGGTACGTGTGTTTTACCGCAGTAAGCAAAATTGGGGTAACACCCCAGAAGGATTAGCATTTGTATAAGAAGTTATCTCTTGTGTCACTTGTTCTCACGCTGATCCGCCTACCTTGGCAGCTCAGGGGTTTATTTTCTGGAACCTGAACAGGGGCCTTCAGCACAAGTAGGATGGGGATGAGGCACCTGACAGGAAGACAGCAGAGCTGAGGGAAAGTCTGTACAGTGAACTGGGAGTCCATCCCCAGCCCCCTCCTGCTGTGGGTTCACAGAACACTGCCTCCAGGCAGGAACCCCCAAGCAGGAAGTGGAGGGTCTCTCTCTGAAATACATGAGCAGTGCTGGGAAAAGAACCACAGGTAATGATGCGTGGGGGCCTCATGACAAAACTGCGGGCTCCCCATCTGACCACCCTCCAGTGAGGCCAATGTGGGGTTACTGCCCGCCACGCACATAGACCTTCCAACTGGCGTTTCAGGGCCTCACTCCTAAATATGAAAAGATCAGACACTTGGGGAAAGCCTCTGACATAAAAGGCAAAGCACAGAAGGACAGTGTTCATAGGCAGAAGAAGGTACAATGTCCACAGAGATAAGAAATGAATTGTATCTGTGAAGCAGGAACAGGAGGCAATAAACAAAAAAAGAGTTCAGATGATTAGATGACACTTTTTGAAAAAAAATTTTCAATTGAGAAATCAGAACATGGAGTTAAGGAATTCTCCCAGAAAAACAGAACACAAACCAAAGGGATAGACAGTGGGAAGAGGAAAAAAGGATGGATGGGTGGAAAGAAGGAAGGAAGGATGGAAGGAAGGAAAGGAAGGGAGGAAGGAAGGAAAAAAGAGAAAGAAAGAAAATCAGAAGATCAACCCAGAAATCACCAGACTAATCTGAGGTCCATAAGAGAGAAAAGATAATATAGACAGAAGGGAATTACTAGAGAAATAATCCAAGAATATTTCCCAAACCAAAGGACAGGAGTCTCTAGATTGAAAAGACCAGTAAAAAGCCAGAACCACACCAGTGCAAGTGGTTGTGAACTTTCAAAATACTAAAGAAAAGATAAGCTCCTAAAAACTCCTAGAGAGAAAAACAAAAACAAAGAGGTCAACACAAACACTCATTGGTCAGAATGTCATTGGTCTTCTTTTCTACATTTTTTTAATGTTAGAGAGAGAGAGAGAGAAGAGAGCACAATCGAGGGAGGGGCAGAAGGAGAGAGAGTTAGCTAGCTAGAGAGAGAGAGACAGAGGGAGGGAGAGAGAATCTTAAGCAGGCTCCATGCTGTCAATGCAGAGCCTGAAGCGGGGCTTGATCCCACAGTCCTGGGATCATGAACTGAACCAAAATCGATGTTCAACCAACTGAGCCACCCAGATGCTCCCCTGTTTTTAAGTAGGCTGTGGAGCCACAAGGTGGGGCTTGAACTTACAACCCTGAAATGAAGATCTGAGCTGAGATCGAGTCAGATGCCTAACCCACTGAGCCACCCAGGTGCCCTAGAATGTCACTGGTTTTCTTAGTAGTAATAGTGATGCCATAAGATGGTGAAACAAGGCCTTCAAAAGTTGGCGGAAAATTATCTTCAACAAGAATTCTATAATGAAGTATGAGGACAAATTAGAGACATGTTCACATATGCAAGGACTAAAAACATTTTTACTTCTTGTGTACCCTTTCTTGAGATATAACCAGCCGATGTGCTCCAGCAAAACAAGGGGGTGAATTACGCAAGAAGACACAGTCGCCGGGAACAGGGGACCTAATAGAAAGGACTGCAGCAGGCTGGTAGCCAAGTAGCAGGCTAGGAGATCGCCTGTCTGCACAGGCATTTGGTGGCAGGTCTCCAGGGAAGAGATGGAATTAATACAGTAACTGTTAGAAACTTTTGGTAAATAAAACAAATAGACATTTGTCAGATCTGATGGCATATTTGGGGGAAAAAATGAAACTAAGGAAATGAACATAAAAAAATAAGCAAAGGGAAAGAATTGAATAACTACAGGAGAAACAAAGGAAATGTAATCAAGGTGTCCCGCTTGGCTCTGCGGTTAGTAGCATTTATGTGGTCACGACTGTGGGAACTGCTGATCTAACAAAAAGCCACTGTTATTTTATTGGGGAGGACTCACTCTGAGCAGTGGAGGTGGGAGTACACAACTTAAGTCTTTACCTACCATAAAATCAATAGACAATGTCCTAGAAATTTGCATTATGTGATTTCCACTTACAGAAGGAAATGCTAAAAGACTTGGAAGGAAGAATAAGAAACATGAGAGATGGGGGATTGTCCTACTTTATTCTAAGCCTTAATTATTTTATTTTTTTAAAAACCATGCTCATGGGTAAAAATAAGAACTTAAAAATGTTGTTTTCTGAGGTCATTGGGCCCACCCGATTGATTCCTGGCTTTTTCCTTCAGATTCTAGAGCATAGTTTGTGCCTGAGTTGCAAACTCCAGGCTCAGATTGGTTCCTGTAAACCTAAGCCCCTTTCTCTCCTCACCCAAGCCTTTCCTTCACTCTTGTTCATACCCGGACTCCTGCCCTGCGCGATCTGCTATCTGGACACTCCCCATATTCACCAATAAATTCCTTTACCAGACACCACTCGAAAGCTTACTGACTGCATCAGAGTCTGCCTGCATTTCATTACAGTTAGGTTCTCACAATTCACTACTTCAAGTTGAACAGACTGCAAATCCCCTGGGACATTAAAGAAGTGAGGGTGGGGACACCAGATAGGTATTTTACAACATGTCCTAGAGAGAGAGAATTTTGTAAGAGTATTAATTATATAGAATAGTTTTGTATCGGGCGCCTGGCTGGCTCAGTCGGTGAAGCGTGTGACTCTTGATCTCGGGGTCATGCGTTCAAGCCCCACATTGGGTATAGAGATTATTTAAAAATTAAATTAAAAAAGAGTAATTTCATATCTGTGTCTTCTTATCATTTTCTGAGTCAAGTATATTTACCAGTCATCTGCCAGCATATGGGGCTACCAACAAACCATCAAATAAATAAAACACAAGCAGAATCCCCCATTTCTAGAAATGTGCCCACGGACAAGACATAAGATAGTCTGCAAAGGTATCTGTTGGGGAGATCAGGAATGACAAAATAATATAGAACGTATCCTATGTACTGAGTTACTGCTAATAGGAAATGGTCTTAGATTTTCTATAGATTTCACGTTTATAAAACATGCACTGACAAAAGATGTATTTTGTTGGATCTGAAGACCCCCCCCCCAACACTCCCATCCCCAGAAAGGAAGGTTATTACTCACTGATCCCCAAAGTTCTACACGACTCCGCACTGACTCCTCAGCGCACTTCCTCCAGGAGTCCCGAGATCTCAGACAGTGGCCTGTTCTCAAGGCTTCAAGGGCAATGATCAATGACATAATCACATAATCATCATATAACTGTGTGAAGATCAAAGGTCAACAGGAGAAAGTCAAGAAGCTTGAAAGTAAACACAAAGTTCAAAGTCAGGAAAGGCCCAGTTGTTGAATTTGCATACAAGTTAGTTAGCATATAGTTAATAATGAAAGGCCCTCTTTGGCCCCTGTGGTCTGCCTTGAACACTGCATTGTTTCTTTGCCTCATTTGACTATGAAAATAATTTTGTTCCTGTTTGGCAGGTTTGGGGGGCGCTGTTCATTATCCCCCCATGTTTTAATCAGGTTTTTAAAAAATTATTGACTTTACATACAAGTTGGTTAGCATATAGTGCAATAATGATTTCAGGAGCAGATTCCAGTGATTCATCTTCAACCCAGTGCTCATCCCAGCAATTGTCCTCCCTAATGCCCTTACCCATTTACCCCATCCCCCCAACCCCAAACCCTTCCAATAACCCTGTTTGTTCTCTGTATTTAAGAGTCTCTTATGTTTTGTTTCTCTCCATTTTTGTATTATTTTTGCTTCCCTTCCCCTTATGTTCATCTATTTTGTATCTTAACTTCTCCATGAGTGAAGTCATATATTTGCCTTTCTCTAATTTCACTTAGCATAATACCCTTTAGTTCCATCCATGTTGTTGCAAATGGCAAGATTTCATTCTTTTTTATTGTAATACTCCATTGTGTGTGTGTATACACTCCATCTTCTTTATCCATTCATCTGTTGATGGACATTTGGGCTCTGCCTATATAGTGCTGCTATAAACATCAATAGCCCATTCAAAACAGCACACCTGTATCCCTTGGATAAATACCTAGTAGTGCATTTGCTGGGTCATAGGGTGGTCCTGTTTTTAACTAATTATTAATGTTAATTATTTTTGAGAGAGAGACAGAATGTGAGCAGGGGAGGGGCAGAGAGAGAGGGAGACACAGAATCCGAAGCAGGCTCCAGGCTCCGAGCTGTCAGCACAGAGCTCAAAAAGGGGACTCAAACTCACAAGCTGTGAGATCATGACCTGAGCCGAGTAGGATGCTCAACCGACTAAGCCACCCAGGCGCTCATCTATTTTTAGTTTTTTGAGGAATCTCCATATTGTTTTCCAGAGTGGCTGCACCAGTTTGCATTCCCACCAGCAGTGCAAAAGAGATCTTCTTTCTCTGTACCCTCGCCAACATCTGTGGTTGCCTGAATTGTTAATTTTAGTCATTCTGACTGGTGTGAGGTGGTATCTCATTGTGGTTTTGATTTGTATTTCCCTGATGATGAGTGATGTTGAGCCTTAATCAGTTTTAATTTGAAGTGTCAACTGGTTCTGTCAAGTGTTTAAGACAACAGCAGTTTCACCCCCAACCCCCATTCTTCCAGAGGAGTAAAAAACCAGGTTTAACCCTTCTAGTGGATTCTTTTTATATTTGTATATTTATATTGGTTTCCTTTTTGTTTCCTCCCCACTCACATCTCAGGCATTGTATGTGGAAGACCTCAGCGGATATGGAAATGACTCTTACTTCAACGGATGTCCATCTGTGGACTCCCATCCTTGCCCAAATCCCCCAAGTAACTGTTCTGCTGTTTTCATTGTTATGAAGTCTGTTCAGGGCTAATCTACAGAACTATGATCAATTTTCTTTTCCTGTTTAACATGTTTTCCTTAACATTAATATTTTTGAAGTTTGCATAATCCGGGCCCCACTTCAACGCCAACCCTGCAATCAGGCATGCACAGCTCTTCCTCGTAAATTCATCCAGGTTGGATTTCCTTCGATTTGATGGTTCTTAAGCACTGTTATGCCCAGATCACAAGATCATCCCCCAAAACCAGCGACCACCAGGGAGACCGAGTCACGCATGCAAAAGCAAAGGGCGGTTTTACGGGCTTAGGCTCCCCGGGCCTAAACTCGGGCTCACAGACTTTACCAGCGCAGTGGATCCGTGCAGAGAGCCCTGAACAAAGGTGGGGCAGGGCTTTTATGGGTTTGGGAAGGGGGAGTTACAGGAAATTGTGACACAGGTACAGTGATCCAAACATTATCACATAACATCATTGGCAGTAACTTTAACCATACACATTGTCCAGAGTGTTCGTTTCTTTTGGCGGGACCCAATCACAACATTTAGAGTATTAACCAATTACAGAGTGAACCCAGGACCCTCACATAGGGTGTAACTAGCCTTAAGCAATAAGTGATTATCTATAGCTTCTATCTCTAGGTCTGCCCTTAGGAATGTTAAGCATTTTAGTTGGCTGCTTCTGATTGGGTGTTACTAGGGTGGTCCCTGGTTGAGCACTCTGTGCCCTTTTATTGTCTAATGATTCTGAGAAACTGACACTTAGGCCTCCAAGGTCAGAGGGGAAACTTGAAGCCTGTCATGGAGTCAGTTTGGTTCAGACCTGTGTCCTTTCAGCACCTGGGGAGACTTTTGGCCTGCCTGGTCTGGTGTAGTCGCCCCATGCCTGGTGCACTGCTGCAGCCAGGCTCCCCTTCACCTCCACCCTGGCAACTCTTCAGGGGCTCTCCTGTTACAAGTCGGCTTCCTGTATCCCACATCTCCCTCTTCCTTGGCTCACTCCTTTGTTTTGGAAGAACGCATACCCCCCCCCCCCCCCCCCCCTTAAAGTTTTGATTCTGCTCCCAGGCATTCCTGCCCTTTGCTTCCTGACCTCTAGCGCCTCCCTGCAGATGAATAGAATTCCCTAGGTCACTGATGGCAGGCTTGGGCGTGTCTCTTGCTTTGACCAATAGAATATGATGTGACATCTGAGCACAGGCTTTGAGAGCTGTTGTGAGATTTTGCTCTTTCCTCCATGACCCAGGAGTCAAGACATTGGAGCAGGAGCAGGATTGAGGAACCACATCTACCTCTAATTTGAGCAAGAAGTTAAACTTTGTTCACGGTACTGAGATTGGTGGGGTTTGTTACCTCAGTAAAACATAATCTAAGTGTGGCTGGAAAACGTCTTTATTCAATGCTTCCCAGTGATTAATGCAAAACTCCAGAATGAAATAATTCTCCCTCAGAAGTCTGATGGCCTTGCTCCATGATCTCCTGGTTTCCGGTATTAGCCACTGGCAAACTCAAAGTCATCTTTCTTCTTTTTTTGTTTTTAAGATTATTTGTTTAAATAATCTCTACACCCAACGTAGAGGTCGAACTCACGACTCTGAAATCAAGACTCAGGCTCCACTGACTGAGCCAGCCAGGTAGGAGCCCCAAGTCCAAAACCATTCTGATGCTCGATCCTTTTAAAGAAACTTGTTTTCCCTCTAGAGGCTTCTTGGATCTTTTCTTTACCTGTCACTGGTTTTGATACTTGGTTTACTTTTCTGTGTTATACAGGCGGTAGGAGGACCTTTCCAGTCTGCAAATTCATATCCTTTTCTTCTGCAAACATTTCCTAAATCATCCTATTGATGATTTCTTTCACTTCACTTTCCTTTTTCTGTAATGCCTGTTATCCAAGTCTCAAACTGCTTTTCCTCTCTTTTTTGTCCTCCACCTCCGGCTTTTTTTTTTCTTTTTTGGCTCCATTTCGGAGATATTTCTGTACATTTCATACATTTCATTTGGGACATCATCCCAGGGAAAGGAGTGAGGGCTGGGAGGTGAAAATGCAAAGGAGGCAAAGACTATATGAGGATGTGTTTTCAACTTGGCTGCTGTTCTGGACAACAAGTGCTTGCTTCTATGGAACCTTCTGAGGAGTCCCAGAGCTGTCCACCCAGTGGGAGTAACAGCCCCCATCCCCCATTGGCCGACTCAGACAAGGGTGAGCTCACAGGCTTTGACTTCTCTGTGCTTCTGAGTTGTGTGTGTGTGAATGCCAACTGCATTGACAGCCAGCCCTAATCGTAAAGCCATGGAATAGGAAGGGTTGTGGCCATTGTCCAAATCTGGAACTTGTATCTGACAAAAGGCACATCTCTAGTAGGCTGAATAATAATGGCTCCCCCAAAGATATCCACACCCTAATCTCCAGACCCTGTGAATATACGGCCTTATGAGGCAAAACTGACTTTGCACATGTGATTGGAATGGAGACATTATCCTGGGGTACGTAGGTGGGCATTAAACGTATTTACAATGGTCTTTGTAAGAGGGAGGCAAGAAGGTCAAAGGGGGCAGAGGTAATGTGAAGACAGAAATGGGGTCTGCAAGTGGGGCACTTGGGTGGTTCAGTTGGTTAAGTGTTCCAACTTCAGCTCAAGTCATGACCTCATGGCTCATGGGTTTGAGCCCCACCTCGGGCTCTGTGCTGACAGCTCAGAGCCTGGAGCCTGCTTCAGATTCTGCGTCTCCCTCTCTTTTTGCCCCTCTCCTGCTCGTGCTCGGTCTCTCTCTCTCAAAAATAAAATAAACATTTTTTAAAAATTAAAAAAACAAAACAAAAAGAAATGGAGTGCATGAGGCGATGTACCATGGAGCCATGACCCGGGGGCTGGGAAAGGCAGAGAAATGTATTCTTCCCAGAGGCTCCAGGAGGAACGAGCCCCACTGACACCTTCTCACCTCTTTATGATTCACTTTGGACTTCTGATCCTTTGAAGGAATACGTTTGTGTTGTTTTAAGCCATGAAACTTGTGGTAATTTGATGTGGCAGCCACAGGAAAGAAACTGGTTTGCAAGGAACCAGATCATCCCCACACACAAAAAAGCAGTATGAGGGACAGGTTGAGCGAAAACATTTGCAATGTACATAACAAAGGACATTCTGAACATGCAGAGGACTGCTATTTCTTTACATTTACTGAACACTTAGAGACTGCTATGTGCTAGGCATGGTTTTAAGTGCTTTACACACATTAATTCTCTTAATTTTCATTACAACCCTATGAAGTAGATACTATTATTACTGCCATTCACATAGGAGGAAACCAGGGCACTGAGGTTAAAGAACTTGTCCAAGCTCCCAAAAACCCTAAAGAAATGACAACTCAACAGAAAATTAGCAAACATCTTTGAATTCAACAACACACTCATGAATAAAATGTGTAAAGTCTAGTAACTCCAGAAAACACACCAAGCTGGAGTAAGATTTAATGGCAGGAACACCTGTGAAGGGAGAGGCGGTAGAAGGTGGTTGGCTGGGAGCAGCTCAGGAAGAGCGAGTTGAAGACCTCCATTACCCCCAGTTTCCTCGAGTCTCACTGTAATTCCTGCTGTTCACAGGCCCCTTTTCCCCAAGGGAACCACTAATCTGCAGTCACTGTAGATCATTTTGCAGTCTCTAGAAATTTACCTAAGTTAAATCATTCGGTATGTAACTCTTAAACATCTGGTTCCTTTGACTCAGCACAAAGGAGATTTTGAGAGTCATTCACATTGTTGTGTGTGTTGACAGCTTATTCCTTTTCACTGCTGAGTAGTATGGCTATGCCACAATGTTTATCCAAAAACTTGACTTCTTGATGGACTTTTCAGTTGTTCCCAGTTTGGGGCTATTAGCCAATAAAGCCACTATTAACATTCATATAGAAGTTGGGGCACCTGGCTGGCTCAGTAGGTAGAAGATGTGACTCTTGACCTCAGGTTGTTTGCTCCCCCTGTTAGGTGTAGAGATTACTTTAAAATAATATCTTTACAAAACCCATTAACGGGGGCGCCTGGGTGGCTCAGTCGGTTAAACCTCCGGCTTCGGCTCAGGTCAGATCTCACGTTCGTGGGTCCGAGCCCCGCGTCGGGCTCTGTGCTGGCAGCTAGCTCAGAGCCTGGAGCCTGCTTTCGGTTCTGTGTCTCCTTCTCTCTCTGCCCCTCCCCCTCTCATGTTCTGTCTCTGTATCAAAAATAAAAAAAAATTTAAAAAAAACCCATTAACGTACAGGCCTTTGTGTGTATGGTAAATGTATGCATAATTTCAAAGAAACTGCCTCTTCCAAATGGCTGTATCAGGTTAAATTCCTATCAGCCATGTAAGAGAGTTCTGGTTGCTTCTCATTTTAAAATTTGATTTTAAGTTGCAACTAATGATGTTGAACATCTTTTCATGTGCTTATTGGCCATCCGTACATTTTCTTCAGTGAAGTTTTTGTTCAAATTTTTTGTGTACATTTATTGAGGGGGGTTATTGAGTTCTGAGTTTTTTAAATGAGTGTTCTCATATATATGTATGTATATATTATACATATCTATACATAAACATTATATATATATGCTTTGCAAATAATTTTTCATTTTCTATTTTTTTCTAGTTTATTTTGAAAGAGCAAGTGAGCGCACAAGCAGAAGGAAAAGAGAGAGGGAGGGAGAGAGAGAATCCCAAGCAGACTCCGCTGACAGTGTGGAGCCTGATGTGGAGTTCAATCCCGCAAACCATGAGATCATCACTTGGGCCAAAACCAAGAATCAGATGCTTAACGGAGCCACCGAGGACCCCCACAAATAATTTTTTCTGATTTGTGCCTTGTCATTGTCTTAATAGTGTCTCTGGAAGAACAGAAGATTTTAGTTTTGAAGTCCAATTTTTAAAATATAGATTGCATTCAGATTGAGAAATCTTTGGGGTGCCTGCATGGCTCAGTCAGTTAAGTGGCTGACTTTGGCTCGGGTCATGATCTCACGGTAGTGGGTTCAAGCCCCGCGTCGGGTTCTGTGCTGACAGCTCAGAGCCTGGAGCCTATTTCAGATTCTGCGTCTCCCTCTCTCTCTGCCCCTCCCCCACTCATGCTCTGTCTCTGTCTCAAAAATAAACTATAAAAAAATTTTTTTAATTAAAAAAAAAAGAAATCTTTGCCTAGCCAAGGTCACATAAATCCTCTTGTTTTCTTCTAGAAGTCTTAGGGTTTTATATTTAGAACCACAGTTCATTTTTAATTTTTTAAATACTTTCCTGGGGCGCCTGGGTGGCTCAGCCAGTTGAGTGTCTGACTTCGGCTCAGGTCATGATCTTATGGTTTGTGGGTTCGAGCCCAGCATCAGGCTCTGTGCTGACCACTAGCTCAGAGCCTGGAGCCTGCTTCAGATTCTGTATCTCTTTCTTTCTCCGCCCCTGCCCTGTTCACACTGTCTCTCTCTGTGTCTCAAAAATAAATAAATATTAAAAAAAATTTAAATACTTTCAAGATGGCTCCATGCCCAGGAAAAAGCCCAATGTGGAGCCTGAACCCATGATCCTGAACTCAAGACCTATGCTGAGATCAAGGGTTGGATGCCCAACTACTGAGCCACCCTGGTGCCCCCACCATGGTTCATCTTAAATTAGTATTTGTATATGGTACAGGCAGAAGTCAAAGTTTACATTATTTTAGGGGCACCTGGTTGGCTCAGTTGGTGGAGCATGCAATTCTTGACCTCAGGGTCGTGTACTTCAGCCCCACATTTGGTGTGGATTTTAAAGATGATAAAATCTTTAAAAATATATCTAACAATCTCAGCACCATTTGTTGAATGGACTGTCCTTTCTCCATGATTTGCTTTTGCACTTCTGTAAAATATTAGTTATCTGCGTATGTGTGGGTCTGTTTCTGGATTCTATTCTGCTCTTCTGATGTCATTTATGTTGGTGCTGTCTTGAATAACTGTAGGTTTATAAGAAGACGTGAGAGAAGGTGGTTTTAGCTTTTGACCTTAGTTCATCTTTTGCAAAGATATTTTACTATTCTTGGCCAGATCCTTTGCTTTTCCATGTGAACTGCAGAATCAAAGTATCAGTTTCTACATTAAAAAAAAAAAGCCTACTGGGATTTGAACTAGGGATACAATGAAAGTATAGATCAATTTGGGGGGGAAATGACATTTTGATAACTCTGATTCTTTTGACCTGTGAATATGATAGATCTTTCATTTAAATCTTGTTTTTCTCAGCAATGCTTTATAGCTTTTAGGACCCATCTTTTGATATTAAAAATGTACTTGTTGGGGCATGGGTTTCCTGAAACTATAGGTTTGTTTTTCACCAAATTCGGGAAGTTTCTAGCCACTATTTCTTCAAATATATATTTTCCCCAGCATCAGGCTTTCTTGTCTCTCCCTGGGATTCTGATGGCACAAATGTTGGAGTTTGTCTTATTGTCCTGCGATCTCTGAAGCTCTGCTGGTGGGGCTGCTTCCTTGTCTCCCAATCTTTTTCTGTTCCTCAGATTAAATTCTCTTGCTTTCTCTCCAAGTTCGCTCTTTCCTCTGTTAAACTGCAGACTATTCAGGGAGTTAATTTTGGTCACTGTGTATTTCAGTTCTCAATGTCCACTTCGTTCTTTTATATATGTATGTATGTTTCTTCCATTTCTTTGCTGTGATTTGAGTTTTTTCACTGGCTACAGGAGTGTTCCTGATTATTGGCTAGAACACTTTTGTAATAGTTGCTTTAATGTCTTTGTCAGATAATCTGAACATCTTTGATATCTCAGTGCTGGCGTTTCCTGATGGTCTTTTTTCTGACAGTTGAGATTTTCCCCCATTTCCTAGTATGCCAGGTAATTCTGGAGTGCTTCCTTGACACTTCAAACATCGTCATTAAACTGGGTCTTGTTTATTTTTTTAATTTTTAAATTTATTTTTGAGAAACAGCCTGAGCACGGGAGGGGCAGAGAGAGAGGGAGACAGGCTCCAAAGCAGGCTCCAGGCTTTGAGCTGTCAGCACAGAGCCTGATGTGGGGCTTGAACTCAAGAACCGTGAGATCATGACCTGAGCCGAAGTCAGACGCCTAACCAACTGAGCCACTCAGGTGCCCCAAACTGGGTCTTATTTAAATCCTACAGAAAATACTGGGTTTTTCTTTCAGCAGTCAGTCAACATGGTTAGGTTGCAGGCAAATGTTTATTTTCTAAAATTCTGGCGTAACTGACATAAACATCAGCTGTGCATAAGATCAGCAAATGTTTTGACAGCTGAACGGACACTGGAATCCTAGGCTTCAGAAGGCAGTTGGGAGTATCAGCTCAACTTCCAAAATCACTGCCGTGCTTTTTGGACCTACTGTATGTGAACGCCTCCCAGCTGCCGATCTGGGATTTGGGTGGTGGTCTCTTCACTAATTCAGGCGGAATCTTTGATCTGTTAAAAAGGACCAGATACGTACAGCTTGTCAGTGGATCCAGTTCATAAACAATTTACAAAGTCAACTTTCTGAATTCCTTCCTCTCTGTGATCTCTCTGGTACTTTCTGGTTCCTTCTATTTCTGGTTCTCTGGCCAGAAGACTACTTTTGCCACAGTGTTTACATCCGGGACAAGCAGATGGAGAAAAACGCAGTGGAGATTGGCTCTCCCCTCTTGGAAACAGAGCTGTAGTTGATGCTGTGACCATCGTGGGATTGCTTGGGGGAGGGTTGTAAGGGAACATAAAAAAAGGGAAAAAACGTGACCGACGCTTTCTACACACCCACACCTGTATTTAATGGAATGGCCATGGAACACCTGCTTGCACCACCTCGTCGGGAACCAGCCCAACCAGTGCTTTTAGTTTGTTTTCATGTTTTGGTAATCTCAACACCCAGCGTGGGCTCAAACTCATCGCCCTGAGACCAAGATCTGCATACTCCACCAGCCAGGCGCCTCCAACTAGTGCATCAAAGAGGGATGAAAAACTTCCCACGTTATCATAAATTTCAACTGCAGTACTAGGTGCACATTTCCCTGTGTTTTCAAGAAAAATACTATTAACTTCTAAGATATTGTCATTACAAGGTGGTTTTTACCAAGCACAGTAGGGAAGCAATAAATAAAAACGGGGTCCTGGTTTCCAGGTCCGTTTTCAGTATGCAGGAAGGACAGGACCGCTTCCTCTTCTTGGGCAACGGATTTCTCGTCGCTCATTTTGAGCTAGGTTTGGAACACTGTGAAGACCATTCCCATCATACGGTTGTTAACATTAGATATTTCTAAGAGTAGCAGGAGTATCAACTGTTAAGATGCTGCCAATCCTGCCCTCTAACCAGTGGCTTAAAAGCTGCAGCTGAGAGAAGACTATATTTTTAAGACAAAAAGCTGGCTGGCTAGGTGGCCCAGAAGGGAGAAGCCAACCTTTGACAGAGGAGAACGTGGTGGCCTGCCAGCAGTGGCTAGTGAAGCATGTGCTCCAAGGAGAGTGCGTCTCATTAAAGACAAGATGCGGTGATCTGACCTGCTGACTGCACCCGAACTCTCGTACTGCAGTGGCTTCACTCACCTGGCTTGTCTTAGCATCAGAGGTGTTGGACCCAATACATCACAAACAAGGTGCTGAAAATTAGTCCTCGGAAACGTGACTGCAGTGCCTAGAAATCCTTCCTGATGAAAAAAAAAAAGGTATACAGCGCTGCTATTTTCAGAATATATAACATTTGCTGTTTTGTTGTTTATGGGGTCTTTAAGAAATGCCAAGACGTTTACCAATTGATTCTCTTAATGACTTTATTTTGTGCAGAGACCAACACAAGTCTGACATTCGAGGATTTCAGTTTCTCCCCACAGAACATGCTCTGGGCGGGTGTCTTGTCTTGCGCCCCAACTGCCAGAAATGACGTTTAATAAGACACAGCTCTCAGCAGAAAAGGCAGCCGCTACCTGTAAACAATCCTGCAATTAAAGTTATGAAATGAAACTAAGGGCTGGCTATACCCTTTCCCTGGAAAATGTTCCTCCTCCTAACGGCTCCTGCCACTTATCGAGCTTCCTGACGCTCTGGGCACTGTGCCGTGCGCTCGAAAGAGGTGATGCCGTGCAGCGCCCGTCGTGCCCAGTTTCCGAAGTCTCCTGTCTGCCACCAGGGTTCGTAAGTAGTGGAGCCACGACTGCAAACCAGGCAGAGGCTGCCGTGCATGTGCCCTCTGCTCTGAGCTACGGGGACCTCGGGACCCCGAACCCCAGTCCCTCCCTTCGAGGTGATTTTTATGAAGTAGTGTTAAGAAGTGGAAGGTATAAATGAGAAAGAAAAGATCCAAAAGTCCTCCAGGGATCCCAGTATACCTGGGTGGGCAGGGACCTCCAAACCCAAAATATCCTTTACTATTTGATGTTACTTTTCTTAACCAAGAAAACAACCTTGCCATCAACAGACATCTTCACAGAAAGTCATGTAATAAAAGGTACTGACAGATGAAAAAAATGACCTATAGTATCACTGGGCTTATTTTAGACTAAATGAATATAGCATATTCCAGTTGAGAACCAGTAATTCTTGAAAAGTTAAAAACTTCAAGAGAAACAACATATATCCATATAGTATTTTACAGGCTTCTCAGAAACATGAAAAAAGTCATGTAGCTAATGACAAATTCCTGACAAAAAATATTTTAATGTAGGAAGCAACAAGTAAACATTTAGGCGGTGAAACTCAGGTTACAATTGCACGATAATTACCAACGAACATCACACTCCTGGTTTAATGGAAAACATAACATCGTGATAAGTCACGCTTAACCTCTTGGTTAAGGGAGAGACGGATGGTGGAGGCAGACACCTGCAAAGACTTCACAGGTCAAATCACCGTGAGCCCTTCTGAGAAACTGTAGACGGGAAATGTGTGGCAAATACTTCTGGAACACTGTGGTCTCATCATCAGAGACCACGCACATGAAGTAACCACAGTTGTCTTCGGGCACCGAGAGCCAGAGTCAAAGCAAGCATCTGCTCAACAAGCGACTGATACTACGAATCCCATATGTTACAAAATACAGGTTAAATGTGGAACCTTCTAGGCCAAGCACACTGTTTCCATGACTACTTGCAGACGCAGCAGACACCCTCTACACACACGGGTGGCTGCGATGCAGGGGAGTCCAGTCCCCGTACTTGACGATTGTGGGTCCTTGGTGGCACAAGTTTTCTGCTCCAAAAGAAACCTAGCAATCCAGCAGAATGTGTAGAGTTCATTTTCTTTTAAAGACAGATTCACTAAATTTAAGGAAGAATTGGCTTTTATTGATAGCTCATTTTCAAGTTACTGACACAAACTCAACCATGGAATAATCACGCATCTCTCCCAACATCAATCTGCAAAAAGCTTCCAACACGGGTGCATTTCTTGTCCAATTTCCAAAAATAAATAAAGCCTCTCGACCTGAAGGCGTTTACAGTCCTAGCTCTCGAAAGCAAACATTACAAAAAAAGTACAAAAATTGATCCCCCACTTCTGAAGAGCCCACTTAGTTACGTAAAATATTTTCTCTCCCAACACTCTGTCAAAGTCAAAAGATATTACTTCCAAAGAAGGGGAGATCTTCCTTCCAAACCATTCAGTCTGTTTCCATGGCAACACTGCGGGACTCCTTGGCTACCATAAGTCGCATCAGCTGACTGTGGAATTTCTCAATCTTCTTTACGTCTTGGGCTTGGTCTGTTCTATACACCAAACACTGTCAGAAATGTCAAAAGTGCACATTAACAGTGTTAAACTAGATTATCAACAATGAAGCAATTATAGGATTGGCTACAAACCTGAGTCCTTTCTTTCCTACCACTACTTTGCCCTATTGCCCTCTACTAAGGCAAATACATTCACCTCTTTTCTTTTTTTAATGTTTATTTTTGAGAGACAGAGACAGCGACAGAGCATGAACAGGGGAGGGGCAGAGAGAGAGGGAGACACAGAATCCGAAGCAGGCTCCAGGCTCTGAGCTAGCTGTCAGCACAGAGCCTGATGTGGGGCTCGAACCCACAAACCACGAGATCATGACCTGAGCTGAAGCTGGACACTTAACTGACTGAGCCACCCATGCACCCCAATACATTCAAGTTTTTAAGACCCCAGCAGTTACATTCCTTTAGTATCTTACAGTATTTCTAACTCTACTGCTATAAATTAAAAAAAAAAAAAAAAAGAAAGGAACTCTGTCAGAAGTTTCTCAAAAATGACCAATTAAGTGATCTGCTAAATCCTGCTGCAGGTCTGATGAGGACTCAAGGCTTGGAACCAGCTGATATTCCCCCCCGGGATCTGGTCATAAATAACTGAGTTATATTGGGGAAAGCTTAGCAGTATCAGGATGCCTCTCCCTACTGAAAATGGGAGATGGGGAGGAATTTAAGAAAAAAATCTAGCATCCCTTGCTCACAGCCTGTCACTGCCTAAATTAAACCACATAAATCCGTCCCACCTTGATTTTCTGATGGTATATTCAATTTTTATTCCAAACCAAATTCTTCTTTGCTGTACATTAAATTCTTCCTTAGGTACTTAAGATCTGCTGATGGTCTCTCAAAAACCATTTTTCTAGAGTCTTCAAAAATATCAAATTTCAGCTGGCAGGTTTTTTCCCTCATTCTGTAACAATAGGTCCATTTTTCTCCCGCCCATCTTAAGGGTTCACATGAGTCTTAAAGGGAACGAACGATCCTGCAGTAACATTCATCAACTTAAGGAACTGACAGTTCAATCTTATCCCCAAATGGTCTGAATCCATTTTGCCCTCAAAAATCACTTACTGACAATGTTTACCCACACATCATGGGGACAATGTGTGACACTCTCGCGACGAGGCCGCGAGGGAGAACGGATCTGCCTTGTCGCTCCAGTTTGACAAGAGACTTCAGATTCACAAAAAATGTTTAAATCAGTCACAGGATGAAGAAAAAAATGCACAAATGGGATTATAAAAAAGTCAAAGCCATGTGGTGACAACAGAAGGTGTGGGCTGAGGCTGAGGCTGAGGTTTTGAAGGGATTGTTAACTATTAAAATGAATCAGCAACGGAGGTGCACATACTTGTTCAAAGAATCATTAGAAAACAGACTCATACTGCTGGAGTGGATTCCTGTACTTACAACTTAGGAGGACGGGTTCATTGTGTCAGCTCTCTTCCAAACACGAGTTCATTCTCAGCAGTTTTAAGAAAGAAAAGCCGTTTTTCTGTTTCAGTCTGGTCCCAGCAATCACAGGGTCGCGCATCAGGTTCCCCGCAACACTGCCGCCCGGGAGGCTGAGCGATGCGGAATCCCGCCCAGAGGCGGAAAGGCCTCATTTTGAGGCCAAGCCTTACGTGTTAAAATCAGTTGTGTTTTTCCCTATTTTAAAAACATAATGCAGCAGTTTCCCTTCAGCAGATGAACCTACGCCCTCCGTGCCAGTCACAACTGAAATGATTCTCAACGCCAACGCTCAAGACTCAGTGGCCACGAAGAGGCCAGCACGCGGCCAGGTGTTTGGTACGTGTGGTCAACCGGCCATACCCCGAACGGGTAAGCCTCACAGGCTGGGAAACTGAGGCCTAGAAAGCCAAATCTTTGGCTCAAACCCCTCCATAGCTGAGGCGCCGGCAAAGGGCTCAGCTGGGATTCAAATCTCTGGACCCCAGGTCTAACTGACTGCACCTCCACTGACTTTCCCCGTTTCACGTTTTCGGTGACCTCACCGAACCTAAGAGGTTCCTAGAACACACGGTGGTCCCCGAAAAGTCTGAATTCATGCAACCTGACAATGCGACCTTGAACGCAAATATATGATATAAAAGTATAATACATAACCAAAGACAAAAAGTGATTTCTAGTCACTGTAAAATTTTTAAAAGAACTAATCTATTAAAAACATGGTTACCAGGGCACTTGGGTGGCTCAGTCAAGGGAGCGTGTGACTCTTGATCTCGGGTGTGAGTTTGAGCCCAACATTGGTATAGAGATAATTAAAAAAAATAAAATTGCACAAAAATAATAATAATAAAAAATAAGAACCTGTTCCCTAGGTACTCTCCGGGTCAAGATCATGCTAGTCACTGGAAACACAGGTAAGAATTTTACCTCGCTCTATTCTCTTGAGATCGCAATCTACTAAAAAGATAAATATGGCAAAACAATTGGGATACAGGATGAAGAGAATGAGAAAGAGAAGCAAGAGATGAAGCCAGCCTTCGCGCTGGTCTGGAAAGAGAAGCATCGGACTCACCACATGGGGATGGGGGTGGGACTCAATGCTGCAGAGACGGACACAGAACGCTCAGAAGCACAGAGGCCTGTGCCAGCCCGAGTGTCACAGGGAAGGCAGAGAGTGGAGGGACACGAGGCCACGGGGACAAGGAGGAGCCACGGGCACAAGGAGGAGTGATGGGGAGGCACTCAGGCTTCTCAGCAGGATCCTAATGAGCAAATGCACATTTGGAGAAATCCCTCCGGGACACCAGAAGGATGAAGTGGCGGCAGGCACACTCTCAGGTGACTGGCTCAGTAGGCCCGCCAGGGGAGGACGACACCCTGAACAGAGGGGAAGACAGCGAAGACGAGGGCTCGCGGCAAGGGCCGAGCAGAGGGCGCCTGAACCCCAAAGGCCCTGGCGAGCATGCGGGGCATGTGAGAGATCAAAACAGAAGCTCTTCGAGTGCATAACAGTGAATGTGAGGATGGGAAAGGAGGGAGCCGGACATGGCCCCAGGGTTTCCAAGCAGGTAGGGGACAGTGTCACCAAGGCCAGGAAACGGGAGGCAGCAGCCGGAGTTCTGGTCTAGATGGGCTAGTTCCGAGGAGCACCGACGTGAAAATGCTCAACAGAGAGCTGGGCGGCAAAGTGGGAGAAAAATGAGCTGAATGTACAAATCTGGAGACTGACCTGCCCCAGGAAGTCCCGGGCTCCGTGGCTGAATGGACTGCTCCGGAAGCGGTATGGAAAGATGGCCAAGGACAGAGTCCTGGAGAAATCAGTATTTATTACGCAAGAGGGATGGAACAGAAAAAAAAAAACAAAATAAAATGGGAGCCACAGATGCCAAAATAATTCCCACGAGAGGGTGCTTTTCTGGATCAGAGCAGCAGGGAGGTCCAGTAAGATGTGAGCTGATGATACCATGAGGGCTAAAAATGAGGGGCTACCGCTGGGCTCTCCCCATCAGAGCAGGTCAACAGACGGAGTGGCCGGTGGGGAGCAGGCGGCAGGGGGCCAAGGGATTAGTGGGATGTATGCAAGTGACAAGACACAGCAGACAGGGAAGGAGAGACGGGGGACTGTAAAGCCTAGAACCTGTGTTCAAACACCATCACCTCCTTCTCACACGCTCACCGGAGCGTCCAGGGTGGGTCTCCATGCTCCTCCTGCTTAGGGTCTGAAAGTAATTATTAAATTACACCTGACATACTGCACTGATGAAGGAAGTTATTCCCCCAAAGTCTATAAAAGTAGCTTCTAGAATGAGGTTCTTAACTCTGGAATGAAATACAAAATAAGCATCCTAGTATATAATCTGCATTAATTCTATGTAAATAATTTCAAAATGATTAATTTCAATTGATCTGGAATTATGCAATAAAAATGTATACTTACAACTAAATCATCTGTTACTTTAATACACAAACTCCCATCAGAATGCCTATATTTGAGAACCACACGTGCCTGAAATAAAAAGACACATATAGAAACAGTGAAGTCAGAAGACATTTCTCAAAAATAACTTAGCCTTTCAGGTACGCTAAAAGCACTCTTTTAGAATTAATAGCCAAAACACCTAAAAGCATCTTTGCTATAAACATCATTGCCAAAATGAAGTGGAAAACAGTACTTTAGTTCATTCCTATTGCTACAATTTGCTTTTTAAAGACATTTTAAGAAGCTGGATATTTTATTTGCAGCCAGTTTGAAGAAATGTACTGAAAATTTCCCAAATACACCCACACTCATGGAACGTTCAGGAGACTCTTTAGGTGCTTTGGCATTAAGAATACACAGACCGGGGCGCCTAGGTGGCTCAGTCGGTTGAGTGGCCAACTTTGGCTCAGGTCATGATCTCATGGTTTGTGGGTTTGGGCCCCGCGTCGGGCTCTGTGCTGACAGCTCGGAGCCTAAAGTCTGCTTCTGATTCTGTGTCTCCCTCTCTCTGACCCTCCCCGACTCACACTCTGTGTCTCTCTCTCTCTCAAAAATAAATAAACGTTAAAAAATTAAAAAAAAAAAAAAAAAAAGAACACACAGATCTGGGGGGCCTGCGTGGCTCAGTTAGTTGGGCATCTGACTTTGGCTCAGGTCATGATCTCACTGTTCCCAAGTTTGAGCCCTGCATCAGGCTCTGTACTGACAGCTCGGAACCTGGAGCCTTTTTCAGATTCTGTGTCTCCTTCTCTCTCTGTCTCTCCCTGGCTTGTGTTCTGTCTCTCTCATGTAAACAAATAAACATTTAAAAAAAAACAACAACACAGATCTGTGACTTATGATGCAGTTATGTCCTAATAAACCAACGGTCAGATGAAAATATCATAAACTGAAAATATCATGGGCGCCCGGCTGGCTTAGTTGGTAGAACATCTGACTCTTGGTCTCAGGGTTGTGAGTTCAAGCCCCAGGCTGGGTGTAGAATTTACTTTCAAAAAAGGGGGCGCTTGGCTGGCTTGGTAGAGCATGTGACTCTTGATTGTGGGGTTGTGAAGTCAAGCCTCACGCTGGGTGTAGAGATAACTTAAAAATATTTAAAAATATATATATTATTAAGCCAAAAAAGCATTTAACACACCTAACTTACCAAATGTTATACCCTAGCCTACATTAAACATGCTCTGAACACTTACATTAGACTAACAGAAAGCCTATTTGATAATAAATGCTGAATGTCTCATGTAATTTGTCAAATACCACACTGAAAATGAAAAATGGAATGCCTGCGTGGGTAAAGAACGGTTCTAAGTGTATCGACTGTTTATCCTCTTGATTCCGTGGCTGACCAAGAGCTATGGCCTGTGACTGGTGGTGCCCGGTTTCATGAGAGTGTTGTCTGCTTATCACTGGCCCAAGAAAAGATCAAAATTCAAATTTGTAGCATGCTTTCTACTGAATTTATATTGCTTTTGCAGCAACGAAAGTCTAACCAATGTTAAGCTAGGGACCGTCTATTGACTGAAGGCGATCATAACACGCCACTTTAAAACACGTCATTTTGGCATAAGTACTGTTCTAAGCTCAGAGCAATTAGCTCTCTCTTCATGTCCTGCTGCCTAAAAGTAGGACATAAAATAACTTTTGTAAAAGTGGCATAAATTCTTTTTAAGTTTATTTGAGAGAAAAAGCATGCGCTTGCATATCCAAGAGTGAGCGAGGGGGAGGGGCAGAGAGATCAAGGGAAAGAATCCCAAGCAGGCTCTGTGCTGTCAGCATGGAGCCCAATCTGGGGCTCAAACCCATAAACGCTGAGATCATGACCTGAGCTGAAATCAGGTGTCCCTGACATAAATTTCTAAGAGTAAAGATGTTCCTTTCTACCCTACTGGGAAAAGAAGGGGGTAACAAACCTTACCACACCATCCCACAACTACCCTCCTTCCCAGAAGTCCCAAACCCCCTTTCCTTTGTCTGCCCTCTTCCCCACACTTTAGCACCTTGTTAAGACAGTTCAGAGGCCCCAATTCTAATGGCCTCCTCAGTCTCACTACTTTGTGAACTCCATGCACATTCATGGGCATATGTGTGTCAGGTTCTTTTCCTCTTGCTAATCTGTCTTTTGTCAGCTTAATTTGCAGAGCCCCAGTTTTAAATACTAAACCTAAGGGTTTAGGTAAAGGAGAAAGTTTTCCCTACCCTATAATACCCACAACCCAGCCACAGAAGGATGATGGGAAAAGCAGTGGGAAAAACAGCAGACAGGGCGTCGTAGTCCAAGTCCATGTCTCAGGAAGTCCCACAGCAGTGGTCCCTGCTGCCCCTTCTCGAGGCTCTTGGGAGATGGGTCTGGACTCAGTACTCAGCAAAATCACGTCTTTATCATGATGGCACAACGTGATGCATTACGACAGAAAACCAGAACTCTGTCTTGGAAAGAAGTCTTCATCCACAAATTTTCCAGAATAATTCCTACATTGAGCGCCATGCTACACAATTCCTTTTAGTGCTCGGCATGCTATGGTTAGGTGGTCTCTCCCAACAGTGTTTACAACTCTGTTCATTCTTTTTAAAAAAATTTTTAGAAACTTCATTTATTTATTTTTGAGAGAGAGAGAGCATGAGCAGGGAAGGGGCAGAGAGGGAAGGAGAGAGAGTATCCCAAGCAGGGTCCACGCTGTCAGCACAGAGCCCGACGCAGGGCTCGATCTCACGAAGTAGGAGATCATGATCTGAGCTGAAGTCACTCAACCAACTGAGCCACCCAGGACCCCCCCATATGAACATTTTTAAATGGTTACAAAGCAGAAGCAGAAATCTCAAGACAATTCTGGAAACTAAATAAAAAGGGCTCGTAAATGCTGTACACTACAGCTGCTCCCATCATGCTCTCTGCTCTCCCAAGACTGAGGAACAAAAAGGGACTTACATCACTGAGATTTGTTCCAGTGAAGGAGAAAAGGGAAGTCACCAAGCACTTATGTAAATTACAAAGATCCTCTTTAGACGCCTGATGCTATTTATTGGGCTATTTAATTCCGTTCTGCATGATTTAAAAAATCAGCTCTCCAGAAACAAAACGAAACTTTAAAATGTATGAAGCACGACAACTCCGTAAAGTTTTAACTCTGTTAAAAGAATACTCGCTGGCTTCACGAGGAGAAAGGAGAGGTACCGAGAGAGGATTTCTGTTGTAACTTAGGGGGCACCTGAGACAAGCAGGTCAGAGGCCACAAAGAGAGAAAAAGCGATGAGGTTCTTGCTCTCTCGGGAACTCTGAGTTCAACCAACCAAAACCCCCAGAGAGGACGGCACGAGTGAACCCCAGGAAGGCATGCTTGGGTGAAATGCTAGAAAACAAGCAACTTAGGCTGGGGCGGGTGGGGGTACGAAGGCATCCTAGAGGCAGCTTGGAAATGTGCACGGTTCGTCTAGGGAGGAAGGCAGGCGAGAAGCTGAAGCGGCTGCGTGAACGAAGACGGTTCTGGAATGTCAGAAGTCCAGAGTGGAGGCAGGCGGACACGATGGAAAGACTGGAGAGGGTCACACAGGGGACCGGGAGCCTGGACCTCCCAGTAATCAGCGAAAACCCACCATCTGAGCAGGAAACTGAGAGAAGCAATTTTTGTCTTAGACAGTGTGGCCTGATCGAAGGCGGGACTGGAGAGGCACAGGGCCCGGTGAGAGGCTGCACGTGGTCCAGCAGAACAGCATCTCTGGCGACAGAACGGTAAAGGTGGCCTGCATGCCAACGGGCTCCATGGGTGGGAGAGGACAGGGGGCTCTGGTCCAGAGTCCCCAGAAAACATCTCTTCGTCTTCATGGACTGGCAGAAGCAGCGCAGGCTCGGGGTTTAGAGAAGTGGGTCCAAACTTTGGTGTCATCTCTTAAACGCTGGGCAAACTAGCTGATGGAGGGTCTTAACCACTCACCTAAATTACACACAGAGGGACCTGAACGGCTGCCACCTGGAGGGCACCCAAGGAAACTTGGTCTGGCTCCCTCTCCACTCTCCTCCCCTCATCCCTATAAAACACCGTTCAAACACCAGCAGAAAGCTATAGTGAGTTGGCAGAAAGAAGTTTATATGGCACTGGAATTTTCCATGGGGTTGGGAGCGGAAAGGTTCCCCGTCTGGCCTCTTCTGGACTGGCTGTGTTCACAGCCATCCTCTGGAACTACCATGTTTTCATTTTCCCAACCACATGCTTACAACATAACTCTTGATAGGAACCTGTATGTTCTTTTCCTGACTTTCAAATATGCTGTGTAGCATTCGGGCACTCCTGAACAGAGTCCTGTGCTGCACTGTTCCCACAGCGCATTGCTGGGGAAGCCCCCTCGAAACTCACAGCGACGTCAGAAGTTGAGTCATAAAATACTCAACTCCAAAACATCTAACCCATTTCACCACCTGTGATCAGCATAACCTTTTACTGTAAATAATGGACCTTTTATTGTCTTACAGCTTATTACTTTTCTAGGTCTTGAAACCCAGCAAGCTTTTTAATTAGCAAGGAGCTACTTATTTCTTTTTTATGTGTTATTTTATATTTGAGAGAGAGACAGCACGAGCCGAAGGGAGACACAGAATCCAAAGCAGGCTCCGAGCTGTCAGCACAGAGCCGACGTAGGGGGGCGGGGGGGGGGGTGAAGCTTGAACCCACGAACTGTGAGATATGACCTGAGCCGAGATCAAGAGTGAGATGCTCAACCCACTGGGCCACCCAGGCACCCCCTTAGTTAAAACACGCTTTGGGTATAAAAACAGAATAAATAAAATCTCGAGCGGAAAAAAAATCAAGACCCGAATGCTTAAATTCCCGCCAATGGGACTTCTGTGCCTTTCAACGATGAACTAACTTCTGGAATCTACTTACAGCTTTTGTGACGGCCGTGAACGAGCCCCCTGAACCTGTCTGCAAACGCCGATGTGCCGAGGGAAGGGTGCAAACACTTTCATACACTTGAGAGGGCACCGACCTCCGAAAGGTTAAGAACCACAGTTCTAAGGGGTGCGGATGCCTCCCAATTGGGAGGCATCTTTCAAGTGTCTCGATGGGGACCAACGTCCCCGTTTTATCTGCAGGAGGTCGGAAGAGCGCACCCAGGCCGTGGCTGCAGGGGGAGGAGCCCTGCCCTGAGAGACACGTAAACCCAGCGAAGGCAGCAGGGAAGTTCGGGGCCTGGGGGCGGGGAGGGCAGGCCGCAGGCTGCGTAGAGCCGCGGGAGGACCCCGTCTGGCCGTTCCCCAGAGTGGGAGACGAAACGAAGAGACTCGGCGCGGTCCGTCTCCGCTCACCGTCAGCACCTGCCAGGGGGGCTGAAGAAGCCCGGGGGCTTCCGGGGGCCGCGCGGGCGACTTACCTTCATAGGGTCGGCGAGATAGAGTTTCTCGGCCGCTCGGCTGAACTCTTCCCAGGTCTGGTACTGCGGCATCGTGGTCCCGCAGCGGAGCGCGAGAGCAGGTTAGGCCACCCAGCCCACCTTCTACCCACCTCGGGCACCCAGGGACCGGTGCAGAGACCCAGTGGCCCAAGATGGCGGCGCCTACTGGCACCAACGCCTAGTCCCATTGGACGGTCCGGCCCGCCCTCGGCCAATGGGAAAGGGGAATGTTGCCGGGAGGGGCGGAGCCCCGAGCGTGCGCCTCTGGGAGCTGGCGGGGAGAAGTCGAGAGCCGGGAGACGCGGCGGGGTGCCACCGCGCCCCCTTGAGGACTGGAGGAGCGGAACTGCGTAGTCAGGCCCAGGGTAGCGCGACCGAGGTGGAGTCGCTGGGTGACCAGCCCAGGGGACCCGAGCCTCGAGACCCCTGGGTCTGGCTGTCACGCCCGCAGCCTAGCGAGGGCGAGGGAGACATAAACGCAGCAGTGCAACCGAAAAGTTTGTGCGACGGACATTGATGTGGGCTTGCTGGGCCCCGGAGAAGTGAGGTGGCCTGGGGGTTGCGGGCTCCTGAGCTGAGTCTGGGGGAATGTGGCGTGTGTCCCGCAGGACGGCCACGGGGCCTGGGATAACGAGGCCCACTTCAGGTCTGAGAGCAGGGAGTGTGCAGGTGTGTAGGGGCGGGGGAAGAGAAGAAGCGAGGGTGTCCTGCGCCAGGGTAAGAGATGTGAACTTTGCTCTCCAGGCAGCGGGGTGACACCTGCTTAAATCAAGTTTATTTAGGCATATTTTACATATAATAAAACACACTGGTGTAAAGTGTACACGTCCGTTGCATTTTGACCAACGTATATGTATGTATACCTACTGGTCAGAAAACAATATGCCCGATGCCACAATCAGGATCTGAGACCTTTCTCCATCTCCAGAAAGTTCCCTTATGCTACTTTATTTTTAACCCCCCAAGCCTATCCCTGCCGCTAGACGATCATTGATCTGCTTTCTGCCACCATAGATGAGTTTTTCCTGTTCACTGCATTTTACAGGGCCCCAGCTGTCACCCCTTGCAAAGAAACAAGAGCAAGCTTGGAGGAGATTGGGGAGTACTAGGTATTTAGTTCCAGACGTGATGAGCCTTGGAACATCCAGGTGGAGCCCGCTGCGAGCTGAGCTGGTGTCTCCATCAGAAGCTCCAGGAGCCATGTGAAATGCAGTCATCAGCAGACGGGACACAGCCTGAGAAAAGGAGACTAACGCAGACCTGGGAAACAGCCACGTGCATTAGGGGTTAGAGAGAAGGCACAGAGCCCAGAAAAGAGGCAGAGGAGAAATTGTCAGAGAGAGAAAAGGAGACGGAGGGGGGGGGGGGGGTTCGATGTGATTGGAGGAGCAGGTTCTAAGGCTGGCCGACTCTGTGATCTCAGAGGGCATACAGGGCACAGGTACAAAGACCTGAAACAAATTGATTGATTGTAACCATTGGTGACCTCGAGCAGAGGAGGTGCAGTCAGATTGGGGTCTGAGTGGAATCGATGGAGAGAGGCAGAAAAGATGTAAAAGTGGAGGCAGCCGCTTTGTACTCTATCGGGGCCCAACCATAAACGGAAGAGCTCACCACGTGGCCTGAAGACATTGGTGAAGAAAGAGTGTTTTGTTGTTTTTTAATTTTTTAATTAATTAATTATTTATTTTCTCAAACCCTTGTGTCGAGGGCTGACTTTCAATAGATCGCAGCGAGGAAGCTGCTCTTCTACATACGAAACCCCGACCCAGAAGCAGGTCTCTACGAATGGTTTAGCACCAGATTCCCCAGGAACGTGCCTTGTGTGAAGGGTGAGGGGGAGGTCCCCTTTCCGGCCGCGCCCCGATTCCTGGGAGGAGGGGCTCTCCGCACCTGACCCCGGTCCCGACACGCGGTGGGGCACGCCGCGCCACGCGGGTGTTTTTAAATTTTTTTAAACGCGGGGCTCCATCCCACAAGCCTGGGATCATGACCCCAGCCCAAATTAGGAATTGGGATGTTCAACCGCCTGAGCCACCCAGGCGCCCCTGAAAGTTACTTTTTGAGATAAGAGAAGAGTTTGCGCCTGTTTATAATTTCCAGAGAAAGGATCGTAAGAGAGAGAGAGATGAAAAATACAAGAGAAAGAGCAAAGCAGGATCTCAGAGAGAGAGAAGGGGAGGAGCAAAGGTACAGATGCGTGAGGAGGGGAAGGTTCCCCACTGCTTGCAGATGTCTTGTCTTGAGACAATGCCAGCTTTGCATTCTGTCACGATGAGGATCATAATGTCTATCATTGGGTGGCAGACCTTGTCCCGCACTCACGGAGACCACTGCTAGGGAAAGTGGGTGACGGTTCAGCAGGAATTTATAAGGTGAGGGCGACGTCATTCAGCATAGCCCTGCCCCTGAAGAGAGAGAATCAGGATGAGGAACAAGTTAGGGACTTCTGTGTATAATTCCAGGGCTCCCAGCTACACTCAATGCATTCTCTGAACCCTGTTATTTTCCCAGCTCTGGAGGACTGGCTCCCAAAAGGCTGCCAGAGGAGTGCCCTCTGTAAAGTGCATTTGGCTTCATTGTCACACACACGTATCTCATTTGGGCGTTAAAATAAAACAACCCTGTGAGGGTGGCCCTCTAGCCCTTATCATGACTCTGGAAATCTGAAAACCTCAGAAAAACAAAAGTATCTTAGTAACTCTGTTGGTAGAAAACCTGACCTGACCTCTTGGAAGGTTGTTTGGAGTCTTTATTTGTCCCACTCGGTGTGTTTGAGGACAGGGTGGAGCCGGATCTCTGCCGGTGGTGTTAGGTGGCACACGGCATGTACACCCTATGACCTTTGTGGGATCCAACAAGCCGTGAATTCTCAAACGCATGTGGCTGCAAGGAGTTTGGACAGGGGATTATGGGTCTGTGCAATTCACCTTTCTAGGTGATGACAGAAACAGAGTCTAGGGGGCGCCTGGGGGCTCAGTTGGTTAAGCATCCGACTTCGGCTCAGGTCATGATCTCACAGTTCGCTGGTTCAAGCCCCGCGTCGGCCACTGTGCTGACAGCTCAGAGCCTGGAGCCTGCTTCGGATTCTGTGTCTCCCTCTCTCTCTGCCCTCCCCTGCTCGCACTCTGTCTGTCTGTCTGTCTCTCTCTCTCAAAAAATAAAACGAAACATTAAAAAAAATATTTTAAAAAAAGGAAACCAAGTCTGCAAATAGATGATCTGCACCCAGCTGGGCAGGACTTTGGCCTCCGTTGGCCAGCAACAGGCAGGTGTCCATCACAACAGGAAGTGGGAGGAGTCATCATGATTTTTAGAAAACGTAACTGGCGGCTACAGAGAAGCTAGACTGGTAGGGCAGAGCGTGGGCACCACGTAGAAACCTAAAGCCTTTGTCCTTTGTCCTCCGTTGGTACCTTCTTGGTTACTCTCCTGGCAGCCCCAAGCGCGTGGGGGGCACAGGCGCCTGCCGCGGCCACCCCACAGCCTGAGGGGCTCTCGCAGGTGCCCACTCATTCCTGCAGACAACTCCCCATCCTTTCGTGACTGTATTATTCGGGTGCATTTGAGGCCACCGGCTACCCTGTTGTCCTTAAAACTCCCCAGGCCCTGTCCCTCCTTCTCCCCACCTGGCTTTACCTGCTCTGGTTCCTGCTGCCCCCGTGCCTTCGGGATCGGTTCCCGGGGTACCAGATTTCGGGGTCCCCCTCCGTGGTTCTTCCTGGGCAATGCTGTGTCACTCCCAGGTTTCCACTCAGTCCTGCCTTCCTCCCCGGGCCTCAGATTCACATGTCCAAATCCCTGCCAGGCCTTGGGATTTGGCTAACCTGAGTTCCATTTTGGGAGATTAAAACAACTAGTTGGCAAACTGAAGCACCTTACTTTTTTTTTTTTTTAATGTTTATTCATTTTTTTTTTTTAAGAGAGAGACAGGGAGAGGCAGAGACAGAGAGAGAATTCCGAGCAGGCTCCCCACCCAGGGCAGAGCCCGACACAGGGCTCAGTCCCACAATGATGAGATCATGATCTGAGCCCAAATCAAAAGGCCGACACTGAACTGACCGAGCCACCCAGAGGCCCCAAACTGATGTGAATTATAAGCGACAGGTGTGATGCCTTCTTTTCCCCTTATTTTACTTTTGCCCTTGACAAGTTATTAGCCACTCATAGCCCATGTTTCACTGCCAGGAATTCACTACCTGAATCTCCCAGACCTTTAGGGGCAAGTCACTGG
This sequence comes from Helogale parvula, assembly GCA_004023845.1. Lineage (NCBI taxonomy): Eukaryota > Metazoa > Chordata > Mammalia > Carnivora > Herpestidae > Helogale > Helogale parvula. The sequence continues at coordinate 46,037 of PJEM01009112.1, forward strand.
GCTGGACACAGTCCTTCTAAGCGGATGAGGTCAGGGCAGAAATTAATAAGGCAAATTCACAAATGCCCGAAATCAAAGACAGGAAAGGTGTCCCAGGGAAGGAGAGGTGGTCTAACCCCCGATCTGGCCTTGCTTGTGGCTCCTCTCCCTTCCCTTGATCTTGCCCCAGAGGAGAAAGGTTTCATTGTTTTTAAGATGGAGAGAAATGCCCGATTGGTTTTGAATTTTCCTGCTTGAAGCTTTTTGTCCCTCTCCGTGTCTCCTGATTCACTTCCGGAAGCCGTCAGCTCCATGATAATCCTAACGACAGTCCACGGTGCTGCTGGCCGGCCGGGGACTGTGTGTCATGCGTGGGTGGTCACATGGGACTCATGGAACCAACTACTCTCGGGGAATCAAAGCAGCCGCTGTTGCTCCAGTATCTTCCAGGGCCACACGGTCAGCATGAAACAAACCTGGTAAGAGGAGCCGACCGAGAAACCGGTTAGCCCAGTAGCTGTGTCCAGAATGGGAAAGGAAGGAGAGCGGACGTGCCCCGGTGTCCAGAGGAGGGCAGCGGTGTGCAGAAAGTCCTGGGGAGCTGTCCCTGTCCTTGGAGGAAGACGTCCCCGGGGAGCCACTCTCCCAGCTCCGCCGGGGAAGCTGCTGGTGCCTTCAGTGAGGATGACATTTTGCTCAATCAACCTGTCCTTTCTGGAGATACCCCCCACCCCCTGGGCTCTTGTTTGATCGCCAGGAACTTCCAGTAATTAATTCATTAATTACTCATTGAGCACCTCTCGGGGCTACAGTGAAAACAAAGCTGTGTGCAGGGAGCTGACACGCCAATGAGACCACAGGGGGACAGGGGTAAGGTGAGGTGACAAATAGAGCCCAAGGCAACACAGAACGTATACAGAGTACCCAGGCCCCCGGGGCACAGAGCACCTGGGAGTCAGGCGGCTGTGAGCATCTCTCTCTCCCAGGGGCTCAGAGGTGAAGACCTGGCAATACAGGTGGGACTGTAGAAAGTGTCCCGAATGGTTCTCCCTGTTGGGTCTGTGGGAGGAGCCCGGAGCTGCCCCAGAGACCCCCACCCAGCACTCTGGAGCCTGTAGTTGAACCCCCAGAGCTGCCTGGGACCAGTAGGCTTCTCCTGGGGCTGGGAAGGGCAAAAGGAGAGAAAGTTCCTCTAATAGCCAAAGCTCCTTCCAGGAAATAGAGGCTTTGAGACCAGAGAAGCCCCTCCCCCGTACCTTCCTCCGTCCCCCTCGGGTGGAGGTGCCCCCAGGTGCGTGGCAGGCTGTCCCAGGCTCACCCCACTCCAAAAATGCTGACATTGCCCTACTGTTGGGCAGGTAATGATCTGTTTAAGGTGAAACAGACTTAGGCAGAATGAAAACATCTCGAAAACAATGAGGGAGAATTCCTTCCCTGACCGCCCCGGCCCTGTTGAGGCTCCTTGGTGGGAAAGACCACCCTCGATCCTGCCTCCCTCTGAGGGCAGGGAGTCAGGCCAGGTCAGACCTGCCCAACCCAGGCTGCTGGCTGTTCTGGAGACCCAAGGGCCCAGAAGGTGGGGACACCGAGATCACCAGGCTCCTGGCTTGTCAGTTGCATCAGAAATATACTGCAATTAAATGCAAGCCCAAGGAGCTGGAAAGCAAGGTCCCAAGTTCAGTCCTGTGTGCTCCCCACCCTGGGCCTCAGCACACTGCCACTCCCCGCCCCTGCTCAGGTCCCCGGCCCACGAGGCCCCAGAGAATGGCCCCATTGTCCCAAGACAAACTGAAATAGCAGCGTCCTCTGTTCTCTGCCTTAGAGAGATTCACTCGAACCCCCAAGGTCCCAGATGTGGCGACAATGGAGGTGGTTGTCACAAATTAGTGAGCCGGGAGCAGATGAGAACCAGGTAGTTGGAAAGCAGCCTGGGGCAGTGGGCTGGGCAGTGGGGAGAGACTTACGGCAGTCCTTCCAGTAACCCAATTAGCTGTCACTGGCAGGATTTCTGTTAATCACCCAAGAAGCTCGTGGGAAGGTGTGGAAAGGGGACGACCAGCTGGTTGGGGAGGGGCAGGGAAGAAAAGACTGGGAGTTATTTCTAGGCTGGTAAATGTTATTTTTATCCTTTTTTTCAATGTTCTGGATTTTTTTTCCTAACATGCCCTAGAGCATTTGGATGAACTTCGTTCGCATTAATTAATAAATTGGATGACATCTCCTCTCGGGCGGCTGGCTCTGCCTTGGAAACTCTCTGGGTGGCCCGGGGAGTGGCGACTACAGGCTCCTCCTGACTGATCCCAGCTGCCTGCGCCCTCAGTCAATCAGTCCAGCAGTCAGTCAACACACCCTGAGTGGCTGCCTGGTTCTGGCTGGGGTTCTGTGGGGGCGGGGGGGCGGGAGGGCAGTATGAGAAAGGCAGCGTCTGGGCACAGGGCTAGCGGTAATGAGCAGCGTTTACGGTCAAGTCTTGAAATTCTGCTGCGCTGACAAGGTGCAAGGTCATGGGGAGTGGGAATCAGGAAAAGCTGCACAAGGGAACTGGGTTTATGAAGATGAAGGTCGGATTATGCTAGACAGAATGGCCAGGATTTTGGAAGCAGGGGGTGTGAACAGAGTCAAGTGTTCAGGGAGCCGGTGTGGACCTTCCCCGGCAAGAGATTGGGTGCTTGGGGTTTGGTGAGCTGGAGAAAGGGAGCACTGAAGGGAGTACAGACCCCTGGAGACACGGTGGGCAGCTGTCAGCACAGGGCTCGAACTCATGAGATCATGACCTGAACTGAAGTTGGATGTTTAACCAACTGAGCCACCCGGGTGCCCCTGGACTTTCTCTGGTTTAGAGGAGCTGCATGTAGGGCTGCGAGAAGTGGGGCCCTGATACCCCAGCCTTCACGGCAGTAGGGAAGGGAGACAGGGAAACCCACCAGGGCCAGAGCAGCGGGTGACAGATGGTGGGTAAGCTGAGCCCCAAGAGAGGCAGTGATGCCAGGTCCCACGTCCCACTCTCCTGCCGGCCCCTGTGTCTTCCTCAGACGCTGGGCGCACACCCAGTGTCGACCCCTTGCTCTTGCCTCTGCCCACCTCATCCAGCCTTCCAGCCACTGCCAAAGAGGAAAGGAATGTGTGGGAAGCCTTTGTCTTCGGTACAAAGGCGGGGTGTTCTGTGTCCCCCGGTGTGTGGCCAGCTGCAAGCTGGGTGTGTCTGGCCGATCCTGGTAAGCATTACTGCCCTTTGTGGTCTGTCTTCAGGAGGCAGGGGCTGGGCAGGGAGGGGGCAGGCGCTGACCTTTGTAACCAGACACTTGAGACTGTCCTGCTCAGTCAGTGCTTGCTGACGACCCAGGGAGAATTAGCCCCCCACCGCCCCCACCGCTACCACCAATGATTTTAGGAAAACATTCTTTAATCACCGACTAGCGAGATTTTTGTATCCCCAGAGACATGCCAGGCATGGGTGTGGGATCTGAACTGTCACATGTGTGGGGTGAGGGAAGGGAAACAGGTCTATTGTGGCTTCTAGACCTCCTTTCTACTGGGCATGGGTCACCAGTACCCCCTGGGCCCCTCTGCACAGGGCTGGGGTGTCGTCCACATGGAACTGACAGGTAGCCTAGGGCCGTCTGCACTCAGGTGTGCCATACGCCCCTGTTCTCCAAGCAGCAGTCTCAGGTCACTCCTGCTTCTTCTCAGGATTCACCACTGCCCAGCAATGCACCCCTGGGCCTGGTCCCCTGGGCCGCAAGGGGGTGGCGCTGAGTTGCTGGGGTACCCTCAGGGGGTGCCTCAGTGTGGGCATCCTTAAGCAGCGAGCCCTGCTCGGGGCAGAAGACCCGAGGGTCTCGGACTCACCCGTGGGCAGAGGTGGGGCACCTGCTTGGGCACCTGTATTGACCAGGCCATGGTACGGCACCCAGACAGCTTCCCAGCGTCCCCACGAGAGCCCTAGCCCATCTCCCTGCCATTCTCGGCCTAGAGGCCCAGGCTTAGCTCTAGGCAAGCCCTGACTGCCAAGCTTTCCCTGAAAGTGCCAACAGGGTTTGAAAGCTTCCTGACCTCCTGGGGTAGGGGTGTGGCCACCGACTCCTTCTCGGTTCCAGGAGGCCAGCCCCCCATCTCTGTCTAAATGCAGTGAGTCCCAGAGCTCCTTGGAAGCTGGCCTTGATCTCCTGTGGCTTCCCTTGGTGTCAGGAGGCCTCCCAGCTGGTGGTGGCAGGCAGAACCTTCTCTTGCTGACTTGGTGCTTTTTGGAGCAGGGTGTTGGTGAAGCAGAGTTTTGGCAAGAGCCTTGGCAGCCACTGCCAGGAGGAGGCTGAAGGGAGATAATTAGACCTGGTAATTGGTTTGCTTTTGCCTTTCTTATGGGCAACAGTGACCGTGGCTGAGAGAGGAAGACACAGAAGAAAGTTGTTCTTCAGACTCAAGGTGGAGCCGTCCCGTCCTGGGGGAAGATGGTTGGCTGGCCCGTCCAGCTGTCCTGTCCCGTCTTGCCTGGCACATCTTGTGTCTGTGGCATGATTCTCTGCATCCCACGCAGCCCCCACGTCGGTTTCCCACCCCCAAGGCCACGCTCATCCATGTCTGCGCCAAGCCTGGGACCAGATGACTTAGAACTTTGAATCTCAGAGTCATCTTTAAAAATTTTATAATTTTTAATATTTATATTTATTTTTATTTTTATTTTTTATTTTTGAGAGACAGAAAGAGACAGTGTGAACAGGGGAGGGGCAGAGAGAGAGGGAGACACAGAATCCAAAGCAGGGTCCAGGTTCTGAGCTAGCTGTCAGCACAGAGCCCAATGTGGGGCTCGAACCCATGAACCGTGAGATCATGACCTGAGCCAAAACCAGACGCTCAACCAACTGAGCCACCCAACTGCCCCTAAAATTTTTTTAATGTTCATTCGTTTATTTTTGAGAAAGAGAGAGATCGTGAGTGCAGGAGGTGGGGAGGGGCAGAGAGAAGGAGACCCAGAATTGGAAGCAGGCTCCGGGCTCTGAGCTGTCAGCACAGAATGCAACACGGGGCTCATGAGCTGTGAGATCATCACCTGAGCTGATGTGGGACGCTTAACTGGCTGAGCCTCCCGGCGCCCCCAAGAACCATCTTTAGATGGAGTCACCAAGGACAGCCACTGCTGGGCCTGTTGCAAAGGACTTGAGTGAAGCTTTTGTTCCTGAGCAATGCTGAGTCATCATCCCCCCTCCTCTGCCCCCCATAAGTTTGCTCTCTGGGTGGTTTCCAGGCCCCCGTCCCTCCCGCTGGCCATTTCTCCAGACCAGATGGCACACATTAGGTCTCAGCCTACAACCTACCACCCTTTGTGGTCACATGTTCTGGATTTGTCCCAGCCATAGCAGCTGATTCCCCTGGACGCTCTGGGAAGGGCTCCCCGTTCAATTCCACCCTCAGCACATGAGCTTGGAAGCTGCGATCAGAGTCCCAGCTTTTGGGGGGCGGGGACCATTGCTTCTAAGTGCAGACACAGAAGTGGGGGACTGGGACCTGGAGTCAGATGGCAGGCTGGGGGCCCTTTGGAGGCATGTGTTAGGTAGGCAGGGCTGGTACCGCCTTTGGAGGAGGGGGTGGCTCAGAGTCTGTCAGAGGATGGAGTGTTTGAGGGTCTCAGGTAAAGCAGAGGAAGGAGTTCATGCCCAGGTAAAGCCTGAGGGTCCGGTTCAGAGGGGATGGACTTCCTGTGCCCCGCTCCCTCCCTCCAAAGCTATCTGAGTGCTTATCCAGAAGGCAGTTGTTGAGCACATATGTTGTGCCAGACTCGGTGCTTCCGGCTGGGGAATAAGGATACAGACGGTTGGTGCCTTTGAGAGACTCCCAGAGTGCAGAGTGCGTCTGAGGCGGGTGGAGCCCTGAGCCATTTGGGGACATCACTCAGCCACCACCACGGGCGTCAGCTTCCTCCTGAGTAGAAGGAGCTCCCTTTGCTCCTTGCGAGGATCAGCTTAGCTAGCAATCCGAAGGGCCTTGCACCGTGCACGGAGCAGAGGGGATGGGGCACAGCTGAGAGGTTTAGGAGGACTGATCGGAGGAGTCCGGGGTCCCCAGGGTCTGGACAGGTACAGCCAGGAGAGCTGTGTCGGGGCCCAGCACTCCCTACTGTGCGTATTTAATCTCGAACAGTCGTGGCCTCCGTCCCTTCCCTTGTGGACTGGGGATCATAGTTTCCCTTCCAACCTTGTTGGGAGAAAGGAAGAGAGGCCGACATTCCAATCTACAGAGGAACAGACACGGTGGTGTTCTGAGGATTGAGAGAAAGAACATATTTAAAAGGTGTTTCTTACTTTTTTAATGTTTATTTCTTTGGGGGGGGTGCAGAAAGAGAGGGAGACAGAGAATCCCAAGCAGGCTCCGCAGGATCAGCTGAGACCCCGACACGGGGCTCGAACTCACAAACTATGAGATAATGACCTGAGCCTAAACTGAGAGTAGAATACCCAATCGACTGAGGCATCCAGGTGCCCCTTTAAATGTGTTTCTATTTTTAAAAAACCACGTTGCCGGGGCACCTGGGTGGCTCAGTCGGTTAAGTGTCTGACTTTGGCTCAGGTCACGATCTCATGGTTTGTGAATTCGAGCCCCGAGTTGGGCTCGCTGCTGTCAGCGCAGAGCCCGTTTCAGATCCTCTGTCCCCCTCTCTCTCTACCCACCCCCCTCTCTCAAAAGTAGATAAACATTAGAAAAAAATCACAGTGCCAACGATAAAGCACAACACTCGGCTGACTGTGACTTCCTTCTCTGCCCCACACCCTTGGCAGGGCCTGCAGAGGGGGGACAGCGAGAGGCAGACGCTCTGGTGTGACCTCTGTGACAGCAGGTGCTGCTGCCCCGCTGCCATGTGATTCGCCATATCAAGCTGTTTAGGTCCATATGACTAAAGCCTTTTGCCCCCGTGGGGGACTGGTGATTTCCTTAAAGGAGGATCCGGGAGCACCATGGAGCACAGAGAGCTGTGCTGAGCCTCTCGGGGGAGGAGATGGAGGACCGAGATGCTCAGGAGGGCTGAGCAAATGCCCCCAGAGCTATCGGTGTGGCTGGGCTCCCCCAAAAGAGGCCCCCCCACACAGGAGCCTGTGGGTGGGTGCGGGTGACGGGGGAGGACTCACGCAAGCTGGGGTGGCGGACAGCATCAGCTTACTGCTCTCTCGCGTCCCAGAGACCCTTCTTGGCCCCGAATTGAGCTCACCACTGAGATTCCAGGCCAGTGGGCCTGGCCACAGTGTGGGGGAGGAGGAAGTCCTTGGCAGGGCCTGTTTGCGAGGCCGGCCAATGCTAGTGGGATTACCACTGTGGCCCTGGTGTCTGCCGGATGGTTGTTGTGAAATGACATTTTAAAGACCCCACCACGTAGAGTCAGAGAGTGGGTGAGATGAAGTGGGAGCCCTTGGGGAAGTCAGTCCATTTCACTGACGCTTCCCTGTCTCCTTGCAGACCAGCCCTGGGCAGCTGTGGACAGGAGGAACCCCTGGCAAGACGGCAAGGGGGTGCAGTGGCGTGAAGACCCCCAGGACCAGAAAGTGATGCCCCCCTCTCTTCTGCCTCTCCCAGGCCTCCGAAACCCTCCACTGTAAGGTCAGGAAGGAGAGTACCTCGGGGACCTTTGTCCAACCCCCTCAGTGGCTGCAGGGAACAACCGTGACCTTGATGTCCACACTCTCTACCTGGAACCTTGCCTGGTCATTGAACCAAGCTGAGCCTCACTCTTCTTCTCTGCTCATCTTGCAAAGTTCTTGTGAATTGAAGCAATACATGTGGAAATCCTTTGTAAACTGTGAAATGCTTTCTATTTGTTCATTTAAAATTGTTTTTTGGGGGCACCTGGGTGCCTCAGTCGGTTTAGCATCCGACTTTGGCTCAGGTCATGATCTCACAGTTTGTAGGTTCGAGCCCCGCTTTGGGCTCTGTGCTGACAGCTCAGAGCCTGGAGCCTGCTTCAGGTTCTGTGTCTCCCTCCCCCTCTCTCTGCCCTTTCTCCACTCCCACTCTGTCTCTTAAAAAGAGAATAAATATTTAAAAAATTTTTTTTATTTAAGAGAAAGTGTGTGAGCAAGCATGAGCTGGGGAGGGGCAGAGAGAGAGAATCCCTCAGCCCAGAGCCCAACGTGGGACTAGATCCCACTACTGACCATAACCTCATGACTTGAGCCCAAATCAGGAGTTGGGCTCTCAACCAATGGAACACCCAGGCACCCCTGTAACGTGCTCTTTAAATGGAAGGAATGCTCCAGGCACAGAATGGGGGGCCTGAAAGGTAAAGCTGCTAAACACAGCCTTTGGGGCCTGATTCTGGCTACGAGTTTATTCCCCGGCAGCCGGAAAGGAGATCTTGCCGGAAGGGAGAATCTCGCCTCTCGTTGGTGGCTTGGGGTTCTGGGGAAAACAAGTTTGCAAAGATCACGGGGTCGACTGGACAGTGCACCTGCGGTCTTGGGGACAGCACCGAGGCACCCCAGTCCAGGGCCAGTGGGGGGGGGGCTCTTTTCTGCAGCATTTGTGCTCGGAGCACGGCAGTGTCTTTACCTTGCATCTAGCAAGAGTGAGTAATCTATGGGATATTTAACCCAAACCAGACATTACCTCACTGGTGTCTTATCCAAAGCTGCTCCAGTCTTCCCAGTAACCCCAGTGATTTGGGCTCTTTTGCGTGTTAAGCAGGATGAGGAGGAGTCCACAGGCTTTCTGAGTACAGGAGATCCTGGCACACACAGATCTGAGAAGCCCTATTCTAGGATTTGTTCCCAAGCCCCCCTCACCCCCAGGAAACATCTGCATCCTTCATTCTGGAAACTCCGAGGGGGAAGCAAGCCCAACCCTCCCCACAAGCGTGCAGACTCTCATTGGCTTCTCTGGCTGCCGTCTTCCCTGAGGGGTAGGAAGAGTTTTGTGTGTGAGCTCACACCAGCCTCCCCGGCAGGCGTGGGCCAACGCCAGCAGCAGGCAGCAGCCCCCCCCCCCCCCCCCCCAGCCCAGGCTGATGGCTCTTCTCTCACAGACCAGTCAGAGAGATGGTGCTGGGAGTAGTCCCGGGCTGTGTGGCAAGCAGCAGAGGCACAGGGGCTGCCGTGACCAATCCCCTCCAGGTGTAGAAAGGCTACTGCTTCCTGGAAGAGGGGCCACCTGATGGGTCAGAGATGGAATCCCCTGGGGTTGTCCCTATCGAAAAGGATAGCCATGGTAACCCCAGGCCAGGCGGTGGGACGTCTGTGTTTGGCACCAGAAAAATCAAAGCCCAGTGAGTAACTTCCATTGTCCAAAGTCACTACGTCCGAGGTGACATGGTGGAGTTAGTGTTCATTTTGATACGTGTCATGGTGGCATGACTACGGAGTGTCCCTTGTTGTACTGACGGTTGCTGACATGTGTCAGAAGGACGTGACGTGCAGTCTGGGATTTGCTTTAAAGTGTGTTAGTAGCCAAGCGGGTGGAGGGTGTGACTATTGATTGATCTCAGGGTCGTGAGTTCAAGCCCCACATTGGGTGTAGAGATAACTTAAAAATAAAGTCTTTAACATTTTTTTAATGTTTTATTTATTTATTTTTAAAAAAAATTTTTTTTGTTTTATTTATTTTTGAGAGAGAGAGAGAGACAGAGTGCAAGTGGGGGAGGGACAGAGAGAGAAGGAGACATAGAATCTGAAGCAGGCTCCAGGCTGTGAGCTGTCAGCACAGAGCCTGACGTGGGGCTCAAACCCACGGACCGTGAGATCTTGACCTGAGCCGAAGTTGGATGCTTAACCAACTGAGCCACTCAGGCGCCCCCAAATAAAATATTTTTTAACTGTTTATTTATTTATTTTGAGAGAGAGAGTTCATGCAATCGGGGGTGGGGGGTGGGGAGAGAATCCCAAGCAGGCTCTGCACCATCGGGCACAGAGCCCCACTTAGGGCTTGAACTCATGAACCGCGAGATCATAACCTGAGCTGAAATCAAGAGTCAGATGCTCAACTGACTAAGTCATCCATGTGCCCCAAAAATAAAATCCTTAAAAAAGAGTAAAAGAAAATACATTAGCAGAAATATAAGAAAGAAAAAAGGGATAAGGCACATGAGACAAAATCTTTTAACAATTGTGTCTGAGTAATGGATAATATGGTTTCACTTTTACTCTTTTCTCAACTTTTGTGGTTGAATGAACATTGTCATAATGAAAAGGAAAGTCAAAGACACTGACTAAGTGTTAAAGACAAGCCCACCAATGAGGAGACAATATTTACAACCACACGCACTGACAGGGATTTCTACCCAAAATATATAAAGAATTCCCACAAATCAGTTAAAAAAAACCCCAAAAAAGGGACGCTGGAGTGGCTCAGTCAGTTAAATTGTCTGACTCTTGATCTCTGCTCAGGTCATGATCTCACAGTTTGTGAGTTTGAGCCCCAGGTCAGGCTTTGTGCTGACAGTACAGAGCCTGCTTGGGATTCTCTCTCTTTCTCTCTCTCTAAATAAATAAACTTTAAAAAAGCAAAGCAAAACAAAACCCCAAAACTACCAACCCCATAGGAGAAAAGACAGATTGAAAAAGCAATTTCAGGGACACCTGGGTGGCTCAGTTTGTCAAGCGTCCAACTTTGGCTCAGGTCAAGATCTCACGGTTCGTGGGTTCAAGTCCCGCGTTGTGCTCTGTGCTGACAGCTCAGAGCCTGGAGCCTGCTTCAGATTCTGTGTCTCCCACTCTCTCTGCTCCTCCCTGGCTCTCTCTCTCTCAACAATAAATAAACATTAAAAAAAAAAAAGCAATTTCACATTCAGGAGAAACTTGAATAACCAATGTCCACTCTCATAAGTGATCAGGAAAATGCAAATTAGAAAACAAGACACCAATTTATGCCCATAAGGTTGGCAAACATTTCAAAGTCTGGCAATATCAAGTAATAGGGGGAAATACAGAGTTTAAAACATATGCTTAGAAAGCACCTTGGGAATATCTGTGGGAAACACATATGTCCTACAGCCCAAGCATCTGCTTCTGAATGTATACCCCTCAAAAAGCCCTGGGCCAGAGTGCCTGGCTGGCTCAGTCAGAAGAGGACGCAACTCTTGATCTCGGGGTTGTAGGTTCAAGCCCCACTTTGGATGTAGAGATCAGTAAAAATAAATAAATTTTTAAAAAAGTTTTGGGCAAATGCACAACATATATTTGGATCATACATTCGATGCCCGATACTGTGTTGTTTATGGAGAAATAATTAAGGACATATGCATGTAAGGACATACTATATTGAAGTAAAAATAAATACATGTATATGATCATGGATGAATTTCCAAAACATAACACAGATACTGAATGAAATAAAAGAAAATTGCAAAAGGATATGCATGTTATTGTACCATGTATATAAACCATTTAAAATCCTTGCACAATATTTTTGGGTCCCTCTCTCTCTGTCATGAAAGAACAAAAATAATTGGAAGGACCCCAGAGCAATAGGAGAAGAGAGAGTATCTCACAGGTCAGGAGAGGAAGGGATGGGAGCGACCTCAGTTTTATCTGCAATGTTTGCTCTTTCTTTGGGGAAAAATGTTTTTAAAAAGAATCTGAAGCAGATGCATGGAAAGAGCAACACTTGAATATCGGAGCGGTAGGTGCCGGGTGTTTATTGTCAGGCATAGCTCGTTTTATTATGCTTCGCAGATATTGCAATCTTTACAAATTGCAGGTTCAGGACGTCAGGGGAGGGAGCCCACAGATGACGCAGAAACGGCAAGGAAGACGGGCCTGCAAGGCTGCGATCCCAGCACCAGACCTGACTGGCAAGCACACGGTTTCCGGAGGGGGACGTCCTCTTGGTGAAGACGCGGTGAGACACTGACATGACCGCGGAGGGGTCAGAGCGGGACGTCGGCCGAGCGGCGGGGTCTGCGGACTGAGTCCCGTCCTGAAAGTTCCACCACGGGAACAATGTGATCAGGTTGCATCGCATGTTCCAGAGAAGTCTTTCAGGAAAGGAAGAGCCCAGCGGTGAGGCAAACTTGTCTTATTTCCAGAACCTGCCACGGCCCCACCTTCAGCCCCAAGACCCTGACAGGTCAGCAGCCGCCAGCAGGGAGGCCAGACCCCCTGGCAGCAAAGAGATCCCGAGTCCCTGAAAGCTTAGATAGATGACGGTTAGTGTGTTTTAGCAATAAACTATTTTTTAAAGGTTTATTTATTTCTTTATTTTGAGAGAAAGAGCACATGCATGAGCTGGGGAGGGGCAGAGACACAGGGAGAGAAGGAGAGAATCCCAACAGGCTCCTTGCTGTCAGCACAGAGCCCACTGTGGGGCTCGATCCCATGGCTCTGGAATCATGACCTGAGCTGAAATCAAAAGTCAGATGCTGGGGTGCCTGGGTGGCTCAGTCGGTTAAGCAACCAGCTTTGGCTCAGGTCATGATCTTATGGTTTGTGGGTTCGAGCTCGCATCAGGCTCTGTGCTGACAGCTCAGAGCCTGGAGCCTGCTTCAGATTCTGTATCTCCCTCTCTCTGACCCTCCCCTGCTCACACTGTCTCTCTCTGTCTCTCAAAAAAAAAAAATTAAAAAAAAAGTCAGATGCTTAACGGACTGAGCACCTAGGCACCCTTGCAATGAAGTATTTTTTGATCAAGGCAGGCACATTGCTTTTAATTTTCTTGTACACTGTTTCTTAGACATATGCCATTGCACACTTACCAGACTATGGTATCCTGCAAACATAACCTTTATATGCAGGAGGAAGAGGAAACCGATAATTTCTCTGGACTGGCTTTGTAGCGTGGTCTGTTGGTCTGGGAGCACCCCCATCCCAGTTTGGGAACACCCCCCTCCTGGTCTGGGAGAACCCCCACTCCTGGTCTTCAAGCACCCCCGGGTCTGGGGGCATCTCCTTGGTCTGGAGTATCCCTCCAGTCTAAGAGCACTCTTCCTCCGGGTCTGGGAGCACCCCACTCCCTTGTGTCTGAGGTGTGTCTGCCTATTGTGGTCTGTACTACTCTGTATGTTTCAAATACTTTGTAATTTAAAAACCAGTTTCTTCAGGGAGGTCCTGAACCCTCCCTTCTGCTTCTCATCTTTTCCCATGATGTCAGAACGTCTGTACTCGGGGTTCCCGCCCTGGCATCCCGTCCGTTCCCTCCCCAACGTCATGACTGCGTCCAACCATCTGAAGACGGATTCTTCTCTGATCTCATGTCAGTCATCCAAGTCAGTGACCTCTGCCACCCCTGTCTCCAAACCGCTCTTTCTTGTCTTGTCCTCATTTTGGCAGTAGACCCTCCAATAAACGTTGGGATGTATTTTCCTTATTTTTTCCCCCCTTAAATGCCTTTTTCCCCATCCTGAAATGTTGTTTCACATCAATGATCCCCAAGCTCAGAAACCCGATGGTGGCCACAGCCAGTCCGAGAAGGTCCAAGACCATGAGATATTTGTGTATGACCTTGAAGTCCACTGCCTACCTCTTCCTCCGGCTTTGCTGCCTGTGGTCGGTCAGCTGTCACTAAAGGGCCGCCCTGTCACTGGGTCCTGGTGCATGTCTCCCTGCCTCTCAGCCTCCCTGCATTTTGCGGTCCTGAGATGCTTTACCTTCTGGCTCAGGTCGGACGCCTTCTCTGTGGAGGCTTCGTTCATTCCTGCGTCAGGGTCTACACTGCCTCCGACACAGGCGACACTCTAAAGGCACGTCCTTCCCCCTCCTTGGGTCCCTTTCCGTGAGTCCTGAGCTCAATTATTTGGCAGACCCAGGAAGCAGAGGCAGGGGGACTAGACTTGCTCACCCATGTGGTACCTTGTTCCTATAAACACTAAATCCACCACTCCCCCACCCACCTTTCCCCTGGGCTTTCTTGCGCAGTCTCAGCTCTGAAGCAGGCCGGCCTCACATCAGACTTGCGGAGAGTGGGGTGCGGTGGTCTGACTCACTGCCAGAAGCTAGTGAAAACGAGATTACTCTGCATGTGATATTAAATCCGTTCTAAGATGCACTCCCCCCTCCCCCATTTTAATATCTCTGAAATCAGGACGCGTTTTGCAATTAATGCAAGGTTTTTTCTCCCTTGGCAGTATATAAAAAAAAGAGGGCATCTTATATTGATGGTATCTATAATTGGCTGAAATAAGGTATAGGAAAAGGTTATTGAAAATACACACAAAATGCAAACAAATGGCTCTTAGTATCTGATGTGAATGTTAGTTCTCAGTGTTAAAAGTGAGATTTTGGAACACCGCTCTAAGTAGCCACACTGACTTCGTTCTTTTTTTCTTTTTTACGTAATCTCTATGTCCAATGTGGGGCTAAAACTCACAACCTTAAGATCATGAGTCACACACTCCACTGACTGAACCAGCCAGGTACCCCTCGGCAGGCACCCTTTGAGAGGATGGTTCTAGAACATTCTAGCACATTCTCTTGCAGAGGCAGCACTGTACTCTGCACATTTTTTAAGCTACTGGAGGGCAGGGAGACCTAGAGGAATGTAAAGCTTGGTATTCTCTGTATGATAAAGAGCAGACAGGAAGCCTCAAGAGCAGAAGCTGTAAACTGGAGGCCTTCCTGGAGGAAGTGACTGACTGACCGACGTGCAGAGACAATGTACAGATGATCAGGAATTGAGCCCCAGCCTCTTGGCCTCAGTCCTGGCTGGACTGCTACCCTCTGATCTCACCACGGTCTGGGTCGTCGGACCGTCGCTGCACACAAGAGTCGTGATGACAGGCGTTGCCCGAGAGCGTGGTCAGGAACTGTCTGCACGTTTATGCTTTCCTGACTTGGTTCCCGCCTGCTTGCACATCTCTACCTGCGAGGGGTCAGGCCGTCCAGGCTCCTCTACTGTCTCCCCTCACTCCTCACAGCACTTTCTGGTGAGGAGGGGGCCCCAGCAAAGACCTCTGTCCCTTCCTGACCACCGTAAATGCAAGGAACTCAGGAGTCGGAGAGGGAGGAAAGAGAGGGGTTTACACACACACACACACACACACACACACACACACACAGTGAGTTTTCTCAGTGATTTGTCGTTATGTGATTTTGTCTTGATCTCTGTCCCTTTCTGGTCACCTTCTACCTCATCTGTCCATCCTGTCTATGTGACTTAGGCAGTAAATGCCCCATGACAATCTGGGTGACCAAGGGAGGCCCCGGATGCAGCCTGTATCACATAAACCACGAACTGTGACCGCTGTAAACGCAAGGAACTCAGGAGCCAGAGAGGGAGGAAAGAGGGGGGGTTTGCAAACACACACACACACACACACACACACACAAACACGGTGAGTTTTCTCGGAATTCGTCATTATGTGGTTTTGTCGTGCGCTCTTTCCTGCCCTGGACTGCGTGTACAGTCTTAAATAGGCCAGTGGCCAAATCGCTCCCTGGATGCGTGCTGGGGCGAGGGACTGGCAGCAGAAGATCTTCCTGCTTACGGAAGCGGCAAGGAACTGTGGGCTCCTTCCAAGCAGCTGGGGACTTGTGGCGATGGCGAAGGCAGGAAGGTCTAAGGTCAGGGAGCTTCTTGGTGCTCTTGAGCCTCCCACCACATGGCCCGCCCGGTGAACCCTCTCTCCCTCTCCCTCCACAGCCTGCTAAATGGAGGTCAGGGAATACTATTTTGAGGCTCAGACAGGGACAGGAGGCTGCTGGGGCGATCAGCCAGCCTGCTGAGGCCGAGAGGAAAAAAGCATCTCAGTCAAGGCTGCGCTAAACACAGACACTGTTCTGTGACCTTCACCCCAGGTGCTGCCTCACTCCTGGTGCTTTATCTTTGCCAGAACCACACCGAGAGGAAGCTGCTGAGACAAAGAGGTGACCGTGGAGCCAACATCTATTTCTGGCCTGTGGTTGACCCTGGTAAGTGACCTTGAGCAGGTCACTAAGCACCCATCCCAACCCAGGGTAATTGTATTGGATTCCAACCCATGTCAAGGGCCTGCCGGGAAAATGGCAAAGTTGAGTATGTAAAGTGCTTTGAGATCTCAGAAGAGATAAACAATCAATGCTTCTGGCGAGTGTTATGGGCTGCCCTTGACGTCTGGCTCTCCACGTACCGGCCGTGTCCTGCCCCTCACTCAGTGACTGAGCGTGGAACGCACTGCGAACTAGGAATGAAAATAGCCAACGTGCATTAAATATTGACCATGTGTTGGTTACTTTGGCTTCAGGCTCACAGCAACCTTTTGAGGGACAGTTGAAGAAACAGAAGTCCAGGGAGGTTAAGTAACTTTCCTAAGGTCACACAGTCAATATGCCAGAGCCAGTATCTAAACTCCAGTTTCCTGCGTCCGGAGTTTCTCTTCTCCACGACCCTGGAGCGTAATCAACAACTGGCCGATTTTGTCGTTAGTGAACCTTGTACATTCTGTGCTGAGCTGGGTGGTATGAGATTTGGAGCCATAAAAACAGGAGACAGACAAAGGCTGGGCTCTGCAGTGATACCGAAGCGCTTTTGGAGATCTGAGGAAAGAGGGATGAGTAGGGGCTGGGGCTCTGGGGGAAGTTCCAGGGAGAGCGTGATCCCTGAGCATTCTTGTTTTCTGCCGTGTACACCGAGTTGGAACATTTAGGCTCTCTGGAATCACCGTGTCTATGGAGATGCTAATTTATACTGGTTGTTGGGGAAAGGGGCATGGAGGAGGGGCTCATTCAAGGCCAAGTGTGGGGCCCGTGGCTTGCACTGTCTTGAACTCGTATGCAAGGCACTCGGTCTCTTGCAACCCCTGTGATGCTCTGCACACGGTGTCCAAGCTAGGATAACACAGCTATGTGTCAATGATATCTCAACTACATATAAGAAAACAAAAAACCAACCAGTATGTCCCCCAAATGGTTTTGGCCATAGAACATTTCGTTCATAGAACTTGTGACAACCATTCATAGACTTCCAAGTTTAAAAACCACTGATGTGAAGGACAGCACGCCGCTGGAAATAGATAGAAGTTGTTTACATCTTAAACAACTTAAGACCAAATTCCCAGACTGTCCAGTGTGAGTTTCACCTTTTTGGAGCCAGCACGTGCACTTACCATTCTTTTGACATTTCGGTTTCTTTCCCCTGCCTTCCTCCTACCCTAGTCAGACTACGAATATCTCAAAGGCAAATACTTGGATGGTGTCTGTTTTAGGCACCATCGTGCCTAGTCCACTCCTTGTCTAAAAGTCAATAAAAATCTGTTGGTTTAAAATCAAAGGTAGACGTAGGGGCACCTGGCTGGCTCAGTCAGTGGAGCATGCAGCTCTTGATCTCAGGGTAATGAGTTCAAGCCCCACTTTGGGCATAGACCTTACTTTTTAAAAACATTTTTAAATTTTTTATTTATTTTTGAGAGAAAAAGAGAGCAGGGGAGGGGCAGCGAGAGAGAGGGAGACCCAGAATCCAAAGCAGGCTTCAGGCTCTGAGCTGTCAGCACAGAGCCCAACTGGGGGCTTGAACTCACGTACTATGAGATCATGACCTGAGCCAAAGTCAGATGCTTAACTGACTGAGCTACCCAGGTGCCCTTGGGTGTAGACCTTACTTAAAAAAAAAAAAAAAGAATCAGACACCTAGCAGAGAGAAGAAAATGAAGAGGAAGGAAAAAAACAAGCACATTCGAAATGACAGCAATTATTGCCAATTTGCATCTGATTATTTCATTGTTAATTGCTGCTTGTCAATAAGTTCTCTTCGGAGACTAATCGATTGTTTAAAATGCAAAATAATGTGAATTTTTGTTTTGGTCATAGCTGGATATGCAGTTAGAGGGAACCAGCTTTGGGGTGGGATGTCTAATGCCACCTTCCTTTATGAGCTGTCTACTCTGGCCACCAGCCACCAGAGTTTGCCGCCTGGACCTGGGCTCTGACACCCACTGGGTCAGCGTGATGCCACCGTTCTCCTGCCACCACCCCAAGGGTGGTGGAAAGGCTGTATCTGAAGGCACACATGCCGGGTGGCATGTCCTCTGTCCCGATGTGACCCCCTCCCTGTCTTTGGACCCAGGGCCCAGGGCTAGGGAGACACCATCTGGGAAGTTTGGGGCTTCTAGGCTCTAAACACCCTTGCTCATAACTCGGCCCTAGTTTGGGAGCTAACCCACCCTGGGGGACGAAGCTTGTGAACCTTTGGCTGCTGACACTTCAGAGGGGTCTCAGTGTGAGTGGGCAGGGATTCCACCCAGTTTTCAGGATCAGGGGATGAAGGGGCTCCTGATGGGGACAGGGTCCCTGCACAGGATGAAGGCATCTCTGAACATTAGTAGCTTTGACTAAAGAAAATTCTGGCTCCAGTGGGAGGATATTGATCTCATTTGTTCTCTTTTTTCTTCTTGGTTGAGTCCCCAGGTGTCCTGTCCTTGGTGTCAGAACCGCCCAGGGACACTCCACCAGATTCCAGTCTTCCCCCACCCAGGAAAGCTGGGTGGATTGCTGCAAGTGTTCTGGGGGCTTCGAGATTCCTGCAGAGCCCAGCCCTCAGCCGGGCCACCTCCCGTCTGGCAGTGGTTTGGGGGAGTGTCCCCAGCTGCCACCTTCCCTCTAGGGGTGGTCACCACTCCAGGCTATTTAGAAAAGACTGGAAGGAGGGTGTGGAGAGACTCAAAGAATTGAAATCCGATCTGTGGTTGCTTTTCCTCTAAAACCAAACAGATCTCCACCCACCACGTGGGCTGGGTCCCCCTCAAGTCCTCTGGTGGTGACCCCCGGGGACTTGCTGGGAGATGGGGTGACCCCCACGTCCACCTCCTGCTGCGGAATCACTCAGGGAGC
>PJEM01009113.1:0-38741 GCA_004023845.1 Helogale parvula
CCCCACCCCCCACCCCACCCCAAGCCTCCACGGTAGCTCAACCCAGCTCGGGGTGGAGAGATTCTCCACACTCCTCCCCGGTGCCCCCTCTCCCAGCCCCTGGAAGACCCCCCCACCTCCCATCAACCCCCGGGTCTCTCTCCCAGCCTGGAAAGAGGGGAAGCGGAGGGAGGAGGGGGGAGGCGCAGCTGCCGGGGCTCGCTGCCGGGCTCGGGCAAAGGATATGGCCATTCGGTGATCTTTTTGGCGTATTTCCTCACCACGTTGTCCTCGCTGAAGAGGAAGAGCGACCGGTTGACCGTGAGGCAGTTCTGTCGGACGGGGATGGGGTTGTAGAGGGCCATGGTCCGCGCTCTCTGCGCCATGGACTGCTTATACATCCTTTGCGCCCCGGGCTGCCCGCCCTGCCGGCTGCCCCCGGCTCCTCGCCCGCCTCCGGCGCCCACGACCACCCCGGCGGCTGCCCCGGAGCCTCCTCCCCCGTAGCGGGCCGGCATCTCGTCTCCGAAGCGGGCCATTCTGCAAAGAGCAAAGGGCTCCGGGTTACGCTGCGGCGAACGATGCGGAAGACGCCGCCGCCGCCGCCGCTGCCGGGGCTGTGAAGACGGCGGCTGGAGCTGCGACTGCGGAGACGCTCCACGGCCCAGCCCATCGGGCGGCGGCGGCTCGGCGCCTCGGGTCGGGGGCTCACACGGCGGCTGCCCGGCCCCAGCCGGGGATAGCGGCTCGGGACATCTTCCTGGCTGACCCCGGAGAAGGAGGGGCGGGAGGAGGGTGCGGGGGCGGGGCGCGGGGGCCGGGGAGGGGTGGGGGGAGGGGAGAGGGAAGCGAGGCAAAAAATAACCGAGGAAGGAATCCAGGCAATCCCCAGTCCACCCACTCCGGAAAAAAAAAAAAAAAAAAAAAAAAGGCTGTTTAAAAAAAAAAACGCACACCCCCTTTAAGACGCGAACGGTTTGCAAAGGACGCCCCCCCCGGGACGCAGCGGAACCTTCAAATTCCTCCGAGGTCCGGGTCAGGCTGGCATCTTGCAAAAGGAGTGCGCTCGGCCCATTAGGGAAAAAAAATTTTTAATTGAAAAAATAAAAATAAAAACCAGGTCTTTGCTGGGGGGAGGAGGGCAGCCCCCAAATTAAAAAAAAAAATCCCCCTCTCTGTTTTGCTTGAGTTCCTAGACCTTAAAAATGCGGACAGATCTGTAGCCGAAATATAAAAAATAAGGAAAGGAAAATAAGGAATGTTAACGGGAAGGGAAAGAAGGGGAGGGGGAGGGAAACGCTCCGGAGGGGCTCTTTGGGAGTCTTGAAGCCGCAGGGTCCGGGTGATTTTTTTTTTTCTTCCTGAATCACCAGCGGCTGCCTCTTCTGCTCACGAAGGAGTGTGAGTGAGTGTGTGCGTGTGCACGCAGCCCTTCGCTTAACCGTGCCTCATCTTGGGGTTAAATTGCAGCAATGAAATCCTGAAAATTCCCAACAGGGGAAAAAGAGAGAGAGGGAGAGAGAGGTATGCGCCGTTCGCTTAGCCACTCAATAGCTGCTCCCGGATGCTGCAATGCCTGGCGTCCCCCCCCCCCCCCCCATGCTGCCGCCGCCGCCTCCTCCTCCTCCTCCTCCTCCTTCTCTTCTAGGTTTTGCTAAAATAAGACTGGTGTGGAGGGGTGGGGAAAGAGGAAGGAAGAGGGGAAAATGGGCTCAAAGGTCTAAACCACTGGCCAGCGAAGCTCCAAAGAGGAGCGATTGATGAGTTGAACGGGAGAAATAGACCCACCCAGAATGTCGACACATGATGGCCCGCGACCAATCGCGGAGGCGCGAGGGGACCCGGCTCAGCGGAGTTTGTGGGGGAGAAGAGGGGAGAGCCGGCTGGTCGGGAGGCAGGGGGGTGGGGGGAAGTTGGAACTACAGATTCCTCCTCCCCTGGGAGGAAACCTTGTTTTCCAACGGGCTCCATCCATTTCGGTTGCAGACACCCGGGCGCTCTCCGTGTCTCTTGCAAAGAGGAGGCTGGGAGGCAGAAACTTCAGGATAAGAAGGAAGGGGATTCGAGTCTGGGGGTGCAATCAGTCTCCAAACAAATTTGGTCTGCTTAGCAGGCGACAAAATTGTGAGGAGCGTGGTCTGGGGGTTCTTCTGTCAAAAGTTTCAAATCACAGAGGCCCTGCAAGGCAGAATAAAAGGTCCGGCTCCTCTTTGAAAAGATTCCAGAGGAGGCAAATCTTAACCGCAGGCGGCAGATCACTAAACCAGGTCCTCGTTGGCTGGATAGGCTTTCCCGGTGGTTTATGGGGCGTGGTGTTGTTCGATTCTTTCCAGAGCGGCTGCAACTTATTTCCCATTCCCCTTTTTATGCTGTGAAATTGAATCAGCACACAGAAAAATGTCTAAACCATAAATGCACAATTGAAGATATTGCCCTGAAACAATACTCCTGAAACTAACACACAGGTCCAGGGCTATAAATGGAACATTGCCCCTTTTCCAAAAACAACACACACACGGCAATAATCACTATGGTGACTTTATGGTATTAATAACCTTCCTTTTAATACTTTTGCCACCTTATTGTGCATTCCTAAACAATATAACTTCACTTTGCATCTCTTTGGACATCCAGTATGTATCCTGTGAAGTCCGGCTTCTTTGCTCCAATATCATGTCTTTAAGATTCATCTGTTGGGGCACCTGGGTGGCTCAGTTGGTTAATCACCTGATATCGGCTCAGGTCATGATCTCACAGTCTATGAGTTCGAGCCCCACATCGGGTTCTGTGCTGACAGCTCGGAGCCTGGAACCTGCTTTGGATTCTGTGTCTCCCTCTCTTTCTGCCCCTCCCTTGGTCATTCTCTCTCTCACACACACACAAATAAACAAACATTTAAAAAAAGATTCATCCATTGTCACAAATAGCCGATTGGTTCACTCGCATTGCTGCATAGTACTCCACTGAAAGAGTATACAACTTGTTTATCCATTATTCTGTTGATAGAACTTTGGATTGTCTCCAGTTGGGGCTTTAAACAATCCTGCCTCAAATATCCTTTGTGCCTATAAGCAAACATTTTGTAGGAACAGCCCTAGGAATGGATTTCTGGGTCCCCAAGGTATGCCTATCTTCAGGTTTATAAAATGTCACCAAACTGTCTTCCAAAGTGGAGGTACCAAGAAGCCACTGAATTTTCAGAAAGCAATGTATAAATCTGGAATGCAGGAGTGAGGGTAGGGACTGGGGAAGGGGACGAAGAAGGCAAATATGTTTTCTAAGCCTTAGCTAGGTGAATCTGAGTTGATGCTCCCCCATCAGTATTTGAGTTCTTTAGAACATTCTAGAAAAGTCACATCTTTGTATAAATTCTCCATTCTGGGTCTATGAGTCAGCCTTTACAGGTTGCTTATAGTACCTTCAAGTTTTCTAATTTGGGGCACCATGGTGGCTCAAATTGGGGCTCGAACTCACAGACTGTGAGATCATGACCTGAGCTGAAGTCAGGCACTTAACTGACTCTTGATTTCATCTCTGGTCACGATCCCAGAGTCATGGGATTGAGCCCCTTGCTGGGTACCATGCTGAACCTGGAGCCTGTTTAAGATCTTCCCTCCCTCAAGGGGTGCCTGGGAGGCCTAGTTGGTTGAGTGTCTGACTTTGGCTCAGGTCATGATCTTGCAGTTCATGAGTTCAAGCCCCGCATGGGCTTTGTCCTGACAGCTTGGAGCCTGGGGCCTGCTTTGGATTCTGTGTCTCCCTCTCTCTCTGCCCTACCCTCCCTACTCCCCACCCCCACCCCCGGTTGTGCTCGCTCTCTCTCTCTCTCTCTCAAAAATAAACATTAAAAAAAAATTTTTTTTAAGATTTCCCCTCTCTCTTTCTACCACTCTCCCCCTCTCACACTCTCTTTCTATAACTAACTAAATGAGATTTTGTAACTGGTCAAGGTATGAGCAAAATGATTAAAACAAGAGCAACCAGAGCTGCAAGGAGATGAGATATATAGGATTCTTGACAAATACCAATCTTCATAGCATGAGTGTTACCTACACAGATTTCTAAAGACCCCAGAGATTTTCAGGAAGAGTGACCTCTCGCTGATAAAGTCTGTACCAGGGTGAAGATTCTATGGAGCCTTTACAGAAGCCCCATTTTACAGATGAAAACACCGAGGCTGAGAGAGGTTTTAAAACTCCCCATGTCCCCGCCATGCACTTGAAACCGCATCTGACTTGGACCCTGTCAGACAGAGTATAATCTGGTACAACCACTTTGAAACGCTGGCCATTTCGATTTCGACCACCACCGGCATCCGAATATCCTGTGGTCCAGCATCGGCACTCCAGGGTTCATACCCGGGAGAAATGAGCACCTATGTCTGCAGAAAGACGCCCCCTAGAATATGACTAGCAGCACATGCACGCTAACTAAAACCTGGGGACTTCCCCGACGTCTTTCAATCGTCAAATGGACAAATACACTGTGGAACATTCGCACGTGCAGCCCTAGGCAGCAGGTCCGTCTCGCAATCATGACGCTGAGCCAAAAAAGCCAGACACACAGCAGAACATAGCGTATAATTCTTATTATATCTAGTTTGTACCTGGGTGAACAAGAAGATATATGTTCTCTGTGCACTGCCACATTATTTACAATAGCTGAGGTATGGAAGCCACCTCAGGATCCATCCGTAGATGAATGGATAAACATGAAGATACATACACACAGACGCACGCATGCACGCCCGCACGCACACACACCAGAATTATACATCTGTGAGTTGTGCAGTCTTCTATGTGTGCTATACTTGAAAGAAAATGTTTGTCATGCTTCTGAATGCAGATTTCAAGTGACACTACTTGTCATTGTGACCTGTAATTCTCACCGCGTACTTGGACGGGGAAGTCCCTGCAAAAGACACTGTTCTTTTGTTTCGTGTTGTTTTACCAGAAGACAAAAGATGGTCCTCCGGAATGTTCTAGCCCGTGCCTCGATAGACAGCTGGCTGTGTATCAGAGGCACCTGCAGAGTGTTGTAAAGATTCGGACTCCTGGGCCCTCCCCTCTACCCTGATCTTCATTCTGCAAGGCGTCGGGGGTGTGGCTGGGCTAGGCAGTCACTACTCAGGAAGGGGGAAATTTGCCATCCTGATCTCGGCATTCTCTAGAGTTATCAATGGGGCGTTTGTGGCAATTTTGGTGGAAAAAGTGTTGTTCAGGGCTGTCCTGTACAGTGTGGGTTGTTCAGTATGCCTGGCGGGTGCCCGCTGAGTGTCAACTGCACACCCAAACTTGTGACAAGCAGAGGTATCCACATGCATTTCCAAATGCCCCCACCAAAGTCTACCCTTTCCTCTCACCAGATGACATCCCCAAAGCTCACCTGACTGTGAACTTTGACATCTTTGAGTATACCTCTCCTTCCTCAGAATCATCCCAAATCCTCCAACCCCCTCAACCGCTCCATCACCCTTTTCTAGAATCAACTCTGAACTCAGGCACCCAAAAGTGCGGCAGGACCCCAGGGGCATTACCCTGTGGGTTCACTTTACGGAGAAGAACCACCACAACAACTAACTCAGCTAGCCAAAGGAATGAATCTCTAATACTAGACTCTTACTATCACCTGACACATGGATGGGTGGGCATGAAATCCTCCCAGGCTCCCCAAATGACTGCAGCCGGTAGTTCCTTGCTCCCCGTTAATCCAAATTACTAATGTTGACCAGGTAGAAGGACACGGAATCTCATTAGCATCATAAACAGAAGCAGTTTAACAGCGGGCCTCCAGAGATCAGTCTCAGCCATTGGTTCTAATCTTCAGCACATCTGCCAGCTGGAGGTTGAATTTATCACTCAGCAGCAGCATTACCATCCTGGCTCTGAGAATGTTATTCCATTGAACAGGGCGAGCATCTCCGAGATAAATGCTCCAAATGAATAACTGCAAATCGCATTCATTTGACTGCTAAAACCATTACCAGCTAATCCAGTCATGGTGAGTTGCAAAAACGGATCAGCCAAAAGACATTTGGTCTCTGCCTTCTGGTCTGGATACCAGTCAGGGAATGAGTACCAAGATCTTTGGGAGACAGAGGGTATCAATGACAAGAACCAAATCACATAATCCAGGCATTTGTGGGTCGTGACGTAGGCAGTAAGAGTGAACCCAGAGGTGGAATGTGGCTGTCACTCTTGACGTAACTTTAAAGAGCAGCACATTGCCTACAAATTTCCGACAACGAACGAAGCAGAGCCTAACTCTGGAGGCAGAGCTGGGTTCAAACCCCAGATCTAGCACTTCCCAGCTACGTGTTTTTGGAAAAGCACTTAGCCTCTTTGAACTACAGTTTCCTCGTGTGTAAAACAGAGACACAAATCTTAGCCCTCAGGTTGGTGTAAGGATGAATTAAGACCAAGCAGCTAAGCACTTAGCACAATGACTAACACACAATAAGCAGTCAAGAAAAGGTAAATGGATTTTTTAAAAATCACCGCAGTCTGGAAAGATAGTCCATGTTCATGGATGGGTAAGACTCAATATGATCAAGATGCCAGCTCTTCCCAACTCAGTCTATAGATTCTACACAATCCCAAATCAAAACTGCAGCAAGTTATTTTGTGGATCTTGACAAACTGGTTCTAAAGTTTATACAGAGAGGCAAAAGACCCAGAATGGCCAACACAAATAATATTGAGGGAGAAGAACAAAGTTGGAAGACTGATGCTACTCGACTTCAAGACCTACTATAAAGCCACAGTAATCAAGACAGCATAATATTGGTGAAAGCATAGACACATAGGTCAGTGGAACAGAATAGAGAGCTCAGAAATAGACCAACATAAATATAGTCAACTGGTCTTTGACAAAGGAGCAAAGGAAATACAATGGGGAATATTGACTTTTCAACATATGATGTGGGAACAACTGGACACCCACATGCAAAAAAGAAATCTCCACACAGCTCTTACACCCTTCACACACATTAAAATGGACCACGGACTAAATATAAAACATAAAACTGCAAAACCCCTAAAAGATGACATAGGAGAAAATAGAAATGACCTGGGAATGAATTGAAAAGCTTTGTTAAACTTCAACTTCATTAAAATTAAGACACCCTGCTCTGCAAAAGACACCGTCAAGAGAATAAAAGACAAGCGGCAGGCTCAATCAGAAGAACTCAAACTTGATTTGTAAAGGAGCCAAAGACTTTAACAGACACCTTGACAAAGACACACAGACGGCAAACAAGCATATGGAAAGATTCCCCCACGTGATACGTCATCAGGGAAGTGCAAGTTAAGACAAGGAGACAGCGCGACACACCCCTTCCAACGGCCCAAATCCAGAACACCGACAACATCAAATGCTGACCAGAATGTGGAGCAACTGGAACTCTCACTCGCTGCCGCTGGGAATGCAAAATGGAACCACCACTTTGGAAGACACTTTGGTGGTTTCTTACAAAACGAAACTTACTCTTCCCACAGGGTCCAGCAATTGGCTGGATTTACCCACAGGAGCTGAAAACTTCTATCCACACAAAGACCTACACATGGATGACTGTAAGCAAGTTTATCCATAATTTCCCACACTTGGAAGTAACCGCACGAGGCAAATGGATAAACGATGGTCCATCCAGACAATGGACCAGTATTCAGTGCTAAAAAGAAACGAGCTATCAAGAAATGAAAAGACATTTCAAGGGGAACCTTGAAGGTGTATTGCCAAGTGAAAGGTAGGAGTCCACTCGTACGGCATTCTGGAAAAGATAAAACCATGGGGTTAAAAATCAGTGGCCACCAAGGTTAGGGGAGCAGAGGAGATGAATGGACGGAGCACAGAGGACTTTAGGACAGGGAAATGACTCTGTATGAGCCTATAATAATGGATGTGCCTCATTATACCTTTCTCCAAACCCAGAGAATGTACATCAAGACTGACCCCTAACGTAAACTATGGACGTTGGGTGTTAGTAGGTGTTGGTGTGTGTTCGTCACTTGGAGCAAATGTACCTTCTGGGCGGGGGTGGGGGCACTGATGATGGGGGAAGGCTATGCATGAGCGAGGCAGGGCGTACAGGAAAAACCTCTATACCTTCTGCTCCACTTGGCTGTGAATCTAAAACTGCTCCAAAAACTAGTCTACTTTTTTTTTTAATTTTGTTTGTTTACTTTTGAGACAGAGAGAGACAGAGCATGTGTGGGGGAGGGGCAGAGAGAGAAGGAGACACAGAATTGGAAGCAGGCTCCAGGCTCCGAGATGTCAGCACAGAGCCCAACACGGGGCTCGAACCCACGAATCGCGAGATCATAACCTGAGCTGAAGTCAGACGCTTCACCGACTGAGCCACCCAGGCGCCCCTAAAGTCTACTTTAAAAAATCACCGTGAGTCTACTTTCCACACCTGGGAGCTGAGTCTGTGAATGCCAATGACCCAGACTGATTCAATATTGGCTTCTTTTTATTTTTATCAACAAACCTTTTATTGGGGAAGAATTTCAGATTTACCAAAAGCTTGAAAAAAACAGTACAAGAGAGTTTCCATAAGCCCTTCACCCAGCTTTCCCCCATGTTAACATCTGACTGAGCCCAGGTATATGTGTTACAGGGGCACCTGGGGGGCTCAGTTGGCTGAGCATCCAACTTCGGCTCAGGTCATCATCTCACGGTTCATGGGTTCGAGCCCCGTGTCGGGCTCTGTGCTGACAGCTCAGAGCCTGGAGCCTGTTTCTGATTCTGTGTCTCCCTCTCTCTCTGACCCTCCCTTGCTCGCACTCCGTCTCTCTCTCTCAAAATAAATAAACATTAAAAAAGAAAAAAACACTAAGAAACCAACACCGATACAGTGCTACAAACTAAACCCTCCACTTTGTTCAGATCTCACTAGTCTTTCCCCAAATAACCTTTTCTGTTTGCTGCCTGCTGCTGGGTCATCCGGCCTCCCTCCTCTTCTCTGTTTGTGACAGTTTCTTTCCTTGCTTCTCACAATCTTGATCATTTGTAAGAATACCTGGTCAGACCTTTTACAGCGTCCCCCTCAATTTGGATCTGTCTGCTATTTGCTCATGAGCAGACTCCAGGACTCATGGGAGTCAGAGTTGCCCACGGGCTGTACAGATCTAGACTCGGGGGAGAAACTGCAACAGGGATGAGTATTTGGAGGTTGTCTTGGGTTGAATGGGGGCCCCTAAAGGTCCACGGCCTGATTTCCAGAACCTGAAAATGTGATCTGATTGGGAGAAAGTATCTCCACAGATGCCATGAGGTTAGACCCACCTAAATCCGATGACAAGTGTCCCTACAAGGGCAGAGAAAGAGAAGACGCAGACACAGAGGAGACGGCACACGGGGACACAGGCAGAGACTGGAGAGGTGCCCCCTGAGCTGGGAATACTGAGGACTGGCAGAAACACCAGGAGCTAAGAGAGAGGCAAGGACACGACTCCCCTAGAGCCAGCGTGTGGTCTCGCGGACACTTGGTTTGGGACTTCTGACCTCCATAACAGTGAGAGAATAATTCTCTGTTGCTCAAAACTACCCAGTGTGTAGTAAACACGGCAGCTATGGGAACCAGCTCAGGGCCTGTCACACACAATAGGAACACCCTGGAAGGGGATGGAATAATCCCAGACAACGGACCCAGAGAGGGCTGAGGCCTTGGGAAGGAGTCCTGAGAAAAGTGCACATTTAAAGGCAGAGTAGAAGGGCGCCTGGGTGGCTCAGTCGGTTAAGCATCCGAATACGGTTCAGGTCACGATCTCATGGCTCATGAGTTCGAGCCCCGTGTCGGGCCCTGTGGTGACAGCATGGAGCCTGCTTGGGATTCTTTCTCTCTCTCTCTCTCTCTCTCTCTCTCTCTCTCTCTCTCTCTCTCTCAATAAAGAAATAAACTAAAGGGGCACCTGGGTGGCTCAGTCAGTTGAGTGTCCATCTCAGGTCATGATCTCACAGTTCATGGGTTTGAGCCCCACATCAGGCTCTGTGCTGACAGCTCAGAGCCTGGAGCCTGTCTCTGGATTCGGTGTCTCCCTCTCTCTCTGAATCTCCCTTGCTCATGCTGTCTCTCTCTCTCAAAAATACGTAAAACACTAAAAAGAAAAGAGGGGCTCCTGGGTGGCTCAGTCTGTTAAGTGTCCAACTTCAGCTCAGGTCATGATCTCACAGTTCGTGGGTTTGAGCCCCGCGTTGGGCTCTGTGCTGACAGCTCAGAGCCTGGAGCCTGCTTCAGATTCTGTATCTCCCTCTTTCTCTGCCCCTCCCCCGATCATACTCTGTCTCTGTCTGTCTCTCTCTCAAAATAAAATAGAAGACATAAAAAAAATTTTTTAATAAAAAATAAATAAACAACAAAAATAAAGGCAGAGCAGAGAAACAGAAGCCTCCAGTGGGGACTCAGAAGGCACCATGGAGGAGGCAGGAGGAAAATGTGGCGCGTGTGATGCCACAGAAGGCCCGGAAGTGTGGAGTCCAGGGTCAAATGCTGCCAAACGTAAGGCCAGACAAGGACTGAGATGTGCCACCCGGTCCTGCCACACATAGGAACACGGGCTTGGTTTTGAAAAGCAATCAGTCCTTTTTTATGGTAAAATATGCATCCTGTAAAATTTACCATCTTAATCTTTTTTAAAGTTTATTTATTTATTTGAGAGAGAGAGACAGAGCAGGAGCAGGGGAGGGTCAGAGAGAGAGGGAGACACAGAATCCGAAGACAGGCTCCAGGCTCCGTGCTGTCAGCACAGAGCCCGACGCAGGGCTTGAACCCATGAACCGCGAGATCATGACCTGATCCAAAGTGGGACATTTAACCGACTGAGCCACCCAGGCCTCCCCCCCATCTTAACCAGTTTTCAGCGCCCAGGCCAGTGGCACTGGCTCCATTCGCACTGGTGCCCGGCCATCCTTCATCTTCTCCACGAAACCCCAGCTCCCCATCCCCATCCCCCGCCTCCGGCCCCTGGACCCGCCTCTCTAACCTCTTTCTCTGGGGATCTGACTCCTCTGGGGACCTCACATAGAGTGGAATCCTACAGTGTGTGTCCTTCTGTGACTGCCGTATGCCACTTGGCATCATGTGTCCCCAAGGCTCGTCCATGTTACAGAAGGTGTGAGAATCCCATTCTGTTTCAACAGGAAATAACATCATTCAGCTGTTCCTCTTTCCTCCCTGGATCTGTCAGTGGACACGCGGGCTGCTTCCGCCTCTTGCTTATTGCGAAGAAGCCTCCTATGAACGTGATCCTACAAACCCCTTTGGGGTACACTCCTCACCCCAAGGTGGGGCACTGGAGCAGGTGGTAATTTTTTTTGCCATTTCAAGGAACAGCCATGCCGTGTTCCATGCCGACTGCACGGCCTGTCGCCTTCTCAAAGTGCAGATTAACGTGTGTACAGATGCGATCACGTGATGTCTGAGATGTGCTTGGACATAACCCCGGGTTTAATGAAACGTTTGCTTTGCTTTGCAAAGTAAGGTTATGTGAAAAGTTTAGCTACAATGTTGCAAGACGTGTCAAGAGTTCATAACAACTGAAGGAATACGGTGGCCTCCCTTCCCTAGGTTTGAACTTTTCCAGAAGGAAAAATATACTCCCCATATAAACCACCTGAAGTGTTCTTGATTCATATTGTGACAGGAGCCTCGCACTCCATGATGGGAACAAAAGAGCTGGAGCCTTCTATGCTCTCGGGCAATTACAAATTCAGTGAGGTCAGACGCTTGATGAAACCCTTACTTATATATTCATGTGGGTCCTGAGACATTAGCAAAGGGAGATTTAATCACCGGAGTTACAGCTGCTTAGGGAAACCCCGTGTTGGTTTTCTGGAGGGAGAACTGAGCTCAGTCCCAACCTTGGCCTGAAAAACGACAAGTTCTACCACATCTGGAGATAAAGACACGGACGACAGAATCACGCCTGCTGTCTCCCGGTCAACTCAGTTGTCCGTTTCTTCATTCACACACAGGTGCGTTTATTTATTTATATTTGAGAGTGTGAGCAAGTGGGGTAGGGGCGGAGAGAGAAGACAGAGAGAGAGAGAGAGAGAGAGAGAGAGAGAGAGAGAGAGAGAGAGAGAATCCCAAGCAGGCTCCATGCAGTCAGCACAGAGCCGGACGCGGGGCTCGAACTCACAGACCCTGAGATCGTGACCCGAGCCAGAATCAAGAGCCGGTCACTTAACCAACGGAGTCAACCAGGCGCCCCTACAACAAATGTTTACTGAGCATCTATTATATATATCAGGCCTGACCCCAGGCAATCAGGGATACATAGAACCATGGATAGAACCAATACAAAACTTATGTTTTAAGGGCAGAGAAATCGGAAAACAAGGCGTGAGTTTTTAGGTAGATCTATTACATGTTGGGTAGAGACCATCTGTATAAG
Source organism: Helogale parvula (assembly GCA_004023845.1). Classification (NCBI taxonomy): domain Eukaryota; kingdom Metazoa; phylum Chordata; class Mammalia; order Carnivora; family Herpestidae; genus Helogale; species Helogale parvula. Next base: position 12,375 of record PJEM01009113.1, read on the forward strand.
AAAAAAGGAGCAGGTCAGGGGCCAGACAGAAGAGGAGGGGAGTTATCTCCCAAAGAGCTCTCTGAGAAGGTGGCGTTTAGGCAGAGATCCTTGGAGAAGAAGGGACAGAGGCACAGACATCGGGGAGGGTGGCCAGAAGCGTGACCGGCCTGAGTGAGGAGCAGAGAGGGGGCCCCTGTTGCCGAGCGAAGCAGGAGACACAAGACAAGAGAAGGGAGGCAAAGCTGTCACTGGACCCTTACTGTTTAAAAAAAATTTTTTAATGTTTATTTATTTTTGAGAGACAGAGAGAGACAGAGAGTGAGCAGGGGAGGGGCAGAGAGAGAGGGAGACAGAATCCGAAGCAGGCTCCAGGCTCTGAGCTGTCAGCACAGAGCCCTACATGGGGCTGGAACTCACAAACCTGAGCTGAAGTCGGACGCTTAACCCACTGAGCCCCCCAGCGCCCCAGACCCTTACTGTTTTAAATCAGAGGTTTCAGGGACGCCTGGGGGACTCAGTAGGTTGGGCGTCCAACTCTTGATTTTGGCTCAGGTCATGATCCCAAGTCGGGCTCTGCTCGGACCATGTGGAGCCCGCTTGGACTCTCCCTCTCTCTCCCTCTCTCTCTGTCTCTCCCCCGCTTGCTCTCACACATGTGTGCATACGCTCTCTCTCAAAATAAATAAACTTTAAAAAAAAATGAATACATCTTTTCAAAAAATAAAATACAGGGTTTCATTACGATTCAGATATGGTGAGGCCAACAGATCAGGAAATGAGTGCCATCAAATAGCTCGTTCTCCTCACGGGCGCCAAGAGGAGGGACATGTCATGTCATGGGGGCCACAGAGGGAAGGGCAGGTGGCTGGGGGTGGGGGGCATGGCAAGAACGAAGGAGGCATGTGGACGAGCGCCTGCAGTGCGGTTTCCCCGGGAAGGAAGGGCAGAGCAGAACAAGCAGGCTCGGGGTTGGCTGGTCTGGGCAAGTCCAGGGCTCGGGGACATGAACTGGCCCTGGCCGTCTGGCTCTGGGCTGATCGTGGCCCCGAGCTGATCGTGGCCCCAAACGCGAGAGCCCCACAGAGGAGGTGCGGGGTGTGGCTCTGGGCTGCTGGGCTTGTAGCTGACACACGGGCTCGCTGGTGAGCCCCTTACGATTTCTGAGATCGGCCCCTCCGGGGAGGCGCAGGCGCAGTCGACACCCTGGAAGCCCACGGCCAACGCATCTCTCCTCCGACGCTTGCCTGAGGGGCTTGTTCTCCTGTAAACTCACGGAGAGTCCCTTAAAATGTTCTGTCCCCAGGTCCTGCCTATCCTGGTCACTGCTCCAGCCCCAGCAACCAAAAGAGATCAAAATAGGAAGACAGGGCCGCCTGGGTGGCTCAGGCGGTTAGGCGTCCGACTTCGGCTCAGGACATGATCTCACACTTCGTGGGTTCGAGCCCCGCATCGGGCTCTGTGCTGGCAGCTCAGAGCCTGGAGCCTGCTTCCGATTCTGTGTCTCCCTCTCTCTCTGACCCTCCCCTGCTCATGCTCTGTCTTTCTCTGTCTCTCAGAAATAAATAAATAGATAGATAGACAGATAAAATATTTAAAAATAAAGCAGCAAAGGAATAAGCCAGAGACAAACCAAGTACAAACAACATCACGATAGGGAGAAGGGAAGGGGCTGGGGACAGAGAAGGGAGAAATCAGGCGCTGACACCTGGTTAGAATCACAGCGGCATTAATTTTCCTGAGGTAGACTCACCTCTTTCATTTTCTTCTGTTTGTTTTTAATTTTTTTCCTAATGTTTTATTTATTTCTGAGAGACAGAGAGACAGCGAGCAGGAGCGGGTCAGAGAGAGAGGGAGACACAGGATCGGAAGCAGGCTCCAGGCTCTGAGCTGTCAGCACAGAGCCCGACGCGGGGCTCGAACCCACGAACCGCGAGATCATGACCTGAGCCGAAGCCGGACGCTTACCCGACTGAGCCCCCCAGGCGCCCCTCGTTTTCTTCTGTTTTGACCAAGGATTGAAAAAGAGACCGAGAAACACACGCAAAGCAACCACAGAGAACGCGGTGAGAGTTCAGCTCGGCGCCAGCGCGAATTCAGAGCAGCGCCTACAGGGTTACGTGTAAATGTATGCATACATCCGCGGGTCCTTCCATAGCTGTTCTGCCTTTTCTGTCACTGAGATGACAACAGATAAATAATCTCGTGTCCCATATGGCGCCCCGACTGTCACAGAGTTAACACGCTTCGAGTTCCGGAGGGCTCGCGGTGGAAGAGAAAAGCCACGACCTGACCGGTTCAGGGCACCGGGTCCGGGTCCCCACGGCCAGCCCCTGCGGAGGGGCTTTTCCTGGGCACCATGGTGTCCACGCAGCAGGCTGGGACGCTAGGGAACGACTGCAGCCGGGAGCACCCTTCAGCCGCCGCGGATGAGTCCCCCAGGCCTCTTGGCCCTGGGGCGGGGGAGCCCTGAGGGAGGTGCTCTCTGCTGCCCCCTAGAGGTCCCCACCGGCAACACAGGACCGTCGTTCACGGTGACTCTCCTGATGGCACATCCATCCGTTGCTTGTCCCTCCTCTGTTCCTCTGCCAGGGTGTCCTGGGATCTTCCTCCAAAGCACCTGAACCTTTGCTTCCAGATCTGCTTTTGGGGGGAACCCCAAACTAAGACAATGTAGTTGGACAGAGTCGGTTGCCTCCTTGAAAATTTGGGGGCTTGAGGAAGCTGCGTCCTTCCTTCTTTCCTTTCCTCTTTCTCCTTCCTCCCTTCCTTCCCTCTTTCCTTCCTCTCTTCTATCTTTCCCTCCTTCCTCCCTCCCTCTCTCCCTTCGTTCCCTTGTCCCTTCCTCCCTCCTTTCCTTCGTTCTTTCCTTCTTTGCATCATCCCCCCCCCCTTTGCCTTCCTTCCTCTCCGCTTCTCTCTCCCCCTTCTCCTTTCTTTTTCTTACTTCCCTCCTTTCTTCAATGAAAAATATATTTAAGGGCATTCCAGGATAAAAGTTGGATATATATATAATGTTTATTTATTTTTGAGAGATAGAGACAGAGCACAAGTGGGGAAGGGGAAGAGAGAGATGGAGAATCCAAAGCAGTCTCACTGAGCTGTCAGCACAGAGCCCAATGCGGGGCTCAAAGTCATGAGCCATGATATCACGACTCAGGCAGAAGTCAGACACCCAAACAACTGAGCCACCTAGTTGCCCCTGTTCTTAAATTTTTTTTAATGGTTATTTATTTTTGAGACAGAGAGAGACGGAGCATGAACCTGGGAGGGGGAGAGAGAGAGGGAGACAGAAAATCCAAAGCAAAAAGCTGCATATAAATCAGGAACCCCTGATGTATGTGCTGCCCTAGCTTTACTGTACAATAGAAAAATCCCAGAACTACTTACAAAGGATTTGGACTCACTCTCTCCAAAATACAGCCACAAGCCTCCTGTGGCTACTGAGCACCTGAAATATGACTGATCCAAATCAAGATGCAAGTACAAGAAAACACAGCAGACATTGAAGACTTAGCACAAGAATCAAAATGCAAAATATCTCATTAGTAAGGTTTATCTTCCACACAGGTGGCAATGATGACATTTTCAACATGTGTCACATTAAATAAAGTATATTATTAAAACCAACTCTGCTTATCTCTTTTTACCTCTTCTGATGTGCCTCCTTGAACATTAAGCGGTGCCTGGGTGGCTCCGTCAGTTGAGCATCTGACTTTTGCTCAGGTGATGATCTCACAGTTTGTGGGTTCATGCCCCGCCTCAGGCTCTGTGCTGACAGCTGGGAGCCTGAAGCCTGCTTCAGATTCTGTCTCTCCCTCTCTTTCTGCCTCACCCCTGCTTGTGCTCTGTCTCTGTCTCTGTTTCTCTCTCAAAACTAAATAAACTTAAAAATTTTTAATTACATATGTGCCTGCTGTTATATTTATTTTTTAACAGGGCTCCATCTCACGAACCATGAGATCAGGAAATGAGTCAAAATCAAGAGTCAGTCGCTGAACCGCCTGGGCCACCCAGGCGCCCTGCTGTTGTACTTCTAGTGGACATCGTCGATATGGGTAATCACGCGGCTCGGCACGCCTGAGCTCCGTGACCTAGAGCTCGACCTCCAACCCCACTGAGATGGTTTCTCGCTCAGGAACGACAGCAAAGAAGAAGAATACCGTTCCTGCATATATTAGGAGGCGCCATCATTGATTCTCCCTGAACTCCAATTTCCTTTACCGCAAAATGGAGAGGAGAGCAGAATGCACCCCGGGGAACCACGGAAGGGGTCAGTGACACCCTGTACGGGACGCACCAGCACAGGAGAGTGAAGAAACAAGAACTGGCTTCCTTGATGATATTTACTGCACGGCGGGTGGGCTCATATCTCACGTCCAAAGGAAGCCTCCCACGCTCCCAAAATAAAGCCAACACAGGGAAGGACTCCTCAGAGACCCAGGTAAATAAAGGTAACAGAAACGGGATTCCAACGACACTCATCTGAAGGGAACAAAAGTTCCATCTAAGAACTACACACAGGGAGAAACACAAATGCATTTATGTTCAGGCTGTGCAAACGCATGTGGTCCCACAGAGACACCATTCAGGTTGACTGGACCGAACATTAAACCTCTTTTCTCTCTCTTTTTTTCCCCAACATTTATTTTGAGAGACAGAGAAACATAGTGTGAGCAGGGGAGGGGTCGAGAGAGAGGGAGACACAGAATCCGTAGCAGGCTCCAGGCTCTGAGCTGTCAGCACAGAGTCCGTTGTGGGGCTTGAACTCGTTAACTGCAAGATTGTGACCTGAGCCACGGTTGGGCGCTTAACCAACTGAGCCACCCAGGTGCCCCCTGAAAACTTTTAATAATGTTTTCAACTAGACGCTGTCAAAAGTAACAGGGCATTGATTATCTTCATGTCTCGGTGTTTCAAACGCAACAATGATACTGTGACACTGTCCTCTTGTCCGGCCCGTGGAATTACTGGATCAGACGTAGACTTGCTGCATTTGTAAGATCCCTGATGCCATTTCCAAGTGTCTTTCCAGACCTGCCATACAAACACGCCCTGCTTCCTGTATTCAGTACATTTGCCGAGAGGCCCCTGGGTGGCTCAGTCAGTTAAGCGTCCGACCTCAGCTCTGGTCATGATCTCACGGTTCGTGGGTTCATGGGTTCAAGCTCCACACTGGGCTCTCTGCTGTCACCGTGGAGTCCACTTCAGATCCTCTGTCTCCCTCTCTCTCTGCCCCTCCCCTGCTTATGTGCTCTCTCTCTCACACAATCTATATCTATAAAAAGAGATTTGTTGAGCACCTACTGTGTGCCAGGAGCTGTTCTAGGCCCCTGGGGCACTGCACAGGACCACATGGCCTCAAACCCCTGCCTTCATCGAACTGACATTCTAACAGGCGACAATGGCCAATAAACAAATAATTACATAATATGGCAGAGGAGCTGAGGGACCCTGCATCGGGTGTGGGGACCCTGAGTTACTGACAGGATGGACAGAGAGCTTCCGTGGGCAGGTGATGCTCAAGCAGAAACTTGAAGGAAGTGAAGGAGGCGACCATCGGACCTCTGCAGGAAGAGCATCCCTGGCTGAGGGGATGGCGAGTGCAAAGGTCCTGAGGCAGGAACCTGTCCAGTGTGTACAGATAAGTAGATAAGGGTAAAACATGCGGATTGCAGTGAGGACTCCGGCTTTCGTTCTCAGTAAACTGGGGCCGTGAAGGGTGCTGAGAAGAGGAGAGACCCGAACCGAGCCAGGTGTTGGCCATGTGTCCCTGGCCACTGGAGCAGAGAGGAAAAGCCACGCTGGGAGCCGGCAGAGGAGGCAACTGACTGCGCTGGTCCGGGTGAGACATGATGGGAGCCACGGGCAGGGGGGTGGCGTGGAGAGTCACTTCTACGTGTATTTTAAAGGCAAAGCAGGCAAGCGTCGCTTCTGCACCAGACGTGGGGTGGCGGTGAAGGACGGGAGTCAAGGACCCCCCGGGGGTTTTGACACGGAGCAGCCTAAGGACGGAGCCGCCGCCAGCAGGGATGCGGAGCCTGCGGAGGGGGAGTGCGGGAAGGGTAGAGATCCACACTGCCACGTTCCTCTTGAATTACAGAATCTCCCCACAGCAGCATTCATGAAGAATGAAAATGCAAACATCTATTAATAATTATTTGCAAATGCCGCACATTAGGTAGTTTAGATAAACCCTGCTCTCCGGGAATCGTGCCAGAAAAATCCCGAACTAGGCTTCCACGGCGATCAGAGCCAATAAAACGCCATCAGGGAGACGACAGAGAGAGGCAGAGCCTCCGGCTCGCGTGAGGGTCTGTTTCATCTGACGTCCTCATCCCCCCCGTGCACCCGTCTGTGAGCCGGGGATCGGCCGCACGCAGAGAGACACGGAAGGGAGCTGGCGACCGACCGGAGGCAAGAAAACCAACTAATTGCGGGAATAGGGTGTTTGGCAGTTTCAGGACAGACTGGACGGAGGACCCCTGAATCTAGCAGGTCAAATGTAACCATGGAGCAGCCCCCCCCTTTTCCTCATCACCGCCCACCCTCTGCCAACTCTGGATTTGAGTTCTCATCCTTACTTCCGCTGTTGTTGGTGGAATGGGCCGCCATATCTTTGCTTGTTGAATCTGGTAACCGCTAATTATTAATGAAGTGTCTACTATGTTCCCGACTCCATAGCAGACACGGGAGAACACAGCGTTGCAGAGCCAGCACCCCCCTGTCCCCCGTTATCCACTCACATCTTCTTCTCCAGCTTTCAGAACTAAGTTTCCTGGGTTCCTCCACAGGGAGGTGTGGCCACGTAAACCAGTGACACCTAAGGGCATTGGTCTTCACTTTTGACCTTCTTCTCACCTGAAAGGCAGATGTGATGTCTGGAGCTACAGCAGCCATTTTGAGATCGATCATGAGAAAAAAAAAGTCCTTGGGCCACTGCAGTATTTTATTTTATATGCAGCCAAATAAAATTCCTGTATGTATACAAACAGTCTGAACAAGCTGTCTTTATGTGTTCCTTCACCTAAGACCCCTCGAGTACAAAAACCAGGTTTATTTAGCTTTGTTAAGCCCTAAGAAATGTGAGTTGGGGGCACCTGGATGGCTCAGTCAGTTGAACATCTGGCTCTTGATTTTGATTCAGGTCATGATCCCAGGATCGTGGGATCGAGCCCCCCATTGGGGTCCACACTGAGCACAGAGTCTGCTTAAGGTTCTCTCTCTTTCCCTCTCCCCGACTCGCACTCTCTCTCTTTAAAATAATAAAGAGGGGCACCTGGGTGGCTCAGTTGGTTGAGCTCTGACTTCAGCTCAGGTCATGATCTCACGGTTTGTGGGTTCAAGCCCCACATTGGGCTCTGTGCTGACAGCTCAGAGCCTGGAAACTGCTTCAGACTCTGTGTCTCCCTCTCTCTCTGCCCCTTCCCTACTCAAGTTCTGTCTCTCTTCTTCAAAAATAAATAAACATTAAGATATTTTTTACAAACAAAGGAAGAGAAAAGGTACAGAAAGATTGTATTGTAGCATTTTTTATAATGTCTCAATGTATCCAACAATAGGGAAATTAAGGAGGTCCTAAAGAAAAAAAATCTTGTATAGTCATTAAAATGACACTATGAAAATTTGGTCTGTCCCAGTTATTTGTAATTTTCCCCTTCTGCTTTCTGTGCTTTTTTTTTTTAAGTTTATTTATTTTTGAGAGAGAGAGAGAAACAGAGACAGGGGCAGAGTGTGAGCTGGGGAGGGGCAGAGAGAGAGGGAGAAACAAAATCTGAAGCAGGCTCCAGGCTCTGAGCTGTCAGCACAGAGCCCGACGTGGGGCTGGAACCCACCAGCCATGAGATCATGACCTGAGCCGAAGCCTGCAGCTTAGCCGAAGGAGCCACCCAGGTGCCCCTCCGTGCCTTAAAGCAAACAAAAATTAAATTCCAATGAAGAGTAAAAACGATGTCCGCGCAGGCAGGACGCGCAGCCTGCTCAGGATAAACGTGACACGGTCAACCCACCTACGTGAAGTTCAAAGCCGGCACAACTCATCTATGCTCAGGAATAACCCGGGGAGCAACCCACAATGGAATAGTACGCAGCGATGAAAAGGCACGCGCCACCCATCCACTCGGCAAAACCGACCCGTGAGGACGCGGAGCCCCGGTTGCCTGACGGCTGAACGGTGGCCTGGGATGGGACACGGCGCACGTTCCGGGCGGTCGCCCCGAATGCTCTTTACCTTGAACCAACTAGTGGCTAATCGACACAGCCCCAAATCTGTTGGCCGTACCCTTAAAACCTGCGAACGTGGCTGCGTGGTGGCCCAAGTTAACAAAATAATACAGGACACGGGAGAAAGAAGCAAGGGGTCGCTGGTACCCGTGAAAGTTGGCACTGCCTCCGAGAAACCATCCCCTGGGTGGGCGGGGCCAGGGGACCGAGGTCGGAACTCCTGAAGGGGGGCCGGGAGGAGCCACCGGGACCGCAAGGATGAGTCCCAGGAACGAGAAAACCCTAAGGAATACTATGGTTAGTAATTAGGTATCCACACCTGTTAATAACTAGGTATTCACACTCTGGCATGGGGTCATACAGATTTTTGAGTTCCTTCTCTGGGCTAGGAATGCATTAAAAGAGAAACTGGAAAAAAAGAAAAAGAAAGAAAACAAGAAAAAAAAAACTCGACAGAGCCCTTATCTTCTTCTTAATCCAATGATCCTATCAATAAAACCTAAATGACACTGTTGACAAGGACAATGAAAGCAATGCACGGTCTGCAATAAAACGGGGGTGGTGGGGAGAGGGAGAGGCAGACGGCAGACGAAGAGAAGGCGGAGAGAGACAGAGACAGAGAGAGATGTCAGTAAGGTGAATTATACTGGGGGCTTTCTGAAGGCTCTTTTCCACAGCTGAATGGTAACAGCCACTGCCTGGTAATTAGCGTACGGCAGCTCCGTCTCGCTCTTGCCTGGGGCTGGCAGAGAAAATCACCACTTGTGCTGGAGAAGTGACCAAGAACTTAAGGAGACATCTGAAAGAAAACTCAGCCTAGAAGTCAAGCTCTGGAGGAACAGGCTGAAGGTTCTGGCAAAGTAAAAAGAGCCTGGGGTCGGGAGGGGAGGCGGGGATGCTAAAACAAGGGGGGAGATGGAGAAAAGCGATGTCCGAAGTAGGTCTCGATGTCCGGTAGGATCTTGGGGGAGTAAATTGGTAAGACTTGACTCTAAAGCTCTCTCTGACTTCACAGAGACAAGCCCTACCCTCTGTGTGCGTGCATTTCCCTCCAATTACAAATCACGGCGACGGCTTTTGTGTATCAAGCCACCTTGTCTTGCAGGAGCCCTTTGTGGCAGAGACAAAGCTACACATCTGCCAGGTCCCATCTCCTTTTCCTCCAATTGCCCTTCCCTGCAGCGGGTCGGGGCCCCGGAATTGCGTTCTGCTTGACAGTGCGAGCTCCTGGAAGCCCGGCGTATCACGAATGCCTGGTCCTTCTGCTCTCTTTCCTTACCTGCCCGTCAAGTTCAGAAGCACCACCGGGGAACTCGGGAGGCCCTGCTTAGGAGAAGACAGATGCACGCGACGAAAGGACCCTGGTTCCCCAAATCGCCACCTGGAGAAAAGCCTCCCAGGAGAATCCCTCGTCTTGGGCCGTTGAGCTAAGAACGTATTCACTGTGCTCAGTCACTGAGCGTTTTGTTACAGCAGCTCACGTTACGTTTCCTGTCTAACGCACCGCCATCCTGGACAGCGAAGTGAGCAAGAAGGAAATCAGCAGGGGGTCAGCGCCTCAGTGCTCAGAGACGGTTACAGTAACTTTATGTAGCCGACGAGTTTTGAGTAGAGTTGATGTTCTCCCCAGTTCTGCGTCTAAGCCTTAACTCTCCTGCCCTGGAGGGAAAAATCCATCTTCCTTGGGACTCAGACCACCCACGCGGCATCGGCACGATCGCCCCGGGCACCCCCATCTCTCGCCCTCCACCATCCTCTCCGGGCTGTCTCTCCCTTGCCCTACCCCCACCGGAGAGACACGACGAAGAGGCCTGCGTTTCGGTCCACACGGAGAGAGGTGCTGTCCGTTCCTGTGGAACAAAGTCGTCACACCCATGACTTTGGCCTTGGGGGTACTGTTCTGTAGACACTGGACACCCCAGTTACGGAAGCAGATGGCAGGGATCTATTTTCGACACCTCCCACTGTGTGATCAGTCACCAAGGCGTATTCATTCAAAGACCTCCCAAATCCATCCATTTCTCTCCATCACCATGGCTTCCTTCAAGTTCCAGGCCACCATCGTCTCTTAGGATAAATTCCAACTCCACCAGTGTGGTCCCCGCCCCAGCCCCAGCCTCCTCTCTCTCTTGCTCTCCATCCAGAGCACGCTAGGCACCCACTGAACTAGGATGCTGGCCAGCAGGGCCCCGGTGCTGGTCCCTACTATGTGTGCAGGGTACGGGGTGGGGCACAACACGTAGCAGGTGTTCCAGACGATGTCCCAGAATAAATAGATGGCAGGGCGGATGGAGGACTTTCTCCCTCCAGATGCTGAATGTGAATCGGTGAGTCCGAAGGACTCAGGAGGCAGCCATCACTGTGACGTCCCCACACCCAGAAGTCCCACCAGGCCACATTCTGCTCGTTCGTGCTTTCGTGGAGTTTGCGTTCTCTTTGGGCGGTGAGCAATCGAGGGCGAGGGAGCAGAGACAACACGGAGCCCACAGAGAAACCGGTAGGATGCGAAGTCGACACAACACGGGTCCGAGGAAGAGGAGGCATTAGAACCCAAGGCCTCAGGCGTTTGAAATTAACACAAAGCAGCTGAGAAGGTCAATTCCACGCCAAATATCGAGGCCCGTGAGAACCAGAGTGTTGACCAACAGCAGTGGCCGTGATTTAAAAATAGACCAGCCTCCTGGGATGCGCACCCTGCCTTTGCCTTCGCATCCCTTTCTCCAAGTCCCTGAGCGGACGCAAGTGGCCCTTTGGCAGATGACAAGGGGCCTGTTTTCACTACTGCAAAGGGCAAAACCCCAAAAGTGCGGCGATGCGCTCTGTGCGGGTGGAGCTGAGGAGCCCCGGGCAGCCCCGGCCACTGTCGTGAGAGTGGATCTGGCACGAGCCCCGCGGAGGGCCGCTTGGCGACGTGAATCAAAATAGTCCAAGTGTCTGCTCTCTGACCCAGGCATCCAAGCTCTCCAAGTGTATCCCGCCGTCCGGGTTACATCCGACATGGGGTGGCTGAATGAAGGGTGACCCGGGGCGCCTGGGTGGCTCGGCTGGTTAAGCGTCCGACTGGGCTCAGGTCATGATCTCACATTTGTGGGTTCGAGCCCCGCGTCGGGCTCTGTGCTGACAGCTCTGCCTCACATTCTGTGTCTCCCTCTCTCTCTGCCCCTCCCCCACTCATGCTCTGTCTCTCTCTGTCTCAAAAATAAATAAAACAAAAACATTTTTTAAAAAGGATGAACCCCCACATTAAAAAATCATCATCAGGGCGCCTGGGTGGCTCAGTGGGTTAAGCCTCCGGCTTCGGCTCAGGTCAGATCTCACATTCGTGGGCTCGAGCCCCGCGTCGGGCTCTGTGCTGACAGCTAGCTCAGAGCCTGGAGCCTGCTTCCGGTTCTGTGTCTCCTTCTCTCTCTGCCCCAACCCCTCTCATGCTCTGTCTCTCTCTGTATCAAAAATAAATAATAAAACATTAAAAATAAAAAAGATCATCATCATCCTGGGGCGCCGGGGGGGCTCAGTCAGTTGAGCGTTCGCCTCTTGCTTTCGGCTCAGATCAGGATCTCAACCTGCATGAGATCGAGCCCCCCACTGGGCTCTTCCACAGACAGCTCGGAGCCTGCTTGCAATTCTCTCTCTCCTTCTCTCTCTGCCCCTCCCCTGCAGTCTCCCCCTCAAAATAAATAAATAAGTTTAAAAGAGAGAGAAAGGAACCCAAGAGAGCTGTTGGGAGCACAGGGCAGACGAGCGGCGGGGCAGGGGGAGGAGATGCCATGGTTGCCGTCACGCCCCACCAAGGCCCCGGAGATGACACCCGTGGAGGGGACAGAAGAAGGAGCCTCCGTGCCCCCTCTTCCTTAGCCACCCCCCCAACCATACAGCTGCAATCCTGCCTCTCTCAGAACAAAGGAGCACTCCCTAAACTAACCTGGAAAGATCTCCAAGAACATACGGTAAGGTGAGGAAAAAGCACACAAAATACCAAACTCCATGCTGAGTATGTGCTCTACCGTGTAAGAAAGGAGAGGAAAGTGAGGGGGATTTCTGTCTGCACACACGTGACGTGTTTGCATGCAGGAGGTCTGGAAAGACACGTCAGGGTCATGTTTTCTTCACGGGGGGTGGGGGCGGCTAGGGGAAAGGAGGGGAAGGAGGGGGAAATGCACTCCCTCCTGGACCAGCAGCTGCTCGCTTGGAAGGAGCCAGAGAAGCTCCCGGGCGCCTCTCACCTGGCAAATGACAGGCCGCGGCCTCGCAGTTTGCCCCAGTCCCCACCACGCCCCAATGTCTGCCCAATAAAGGGCCTCACCTGAAGGGGGCGCTCACTCTCAGGCCCCATTGGCCATTGCCACACCTGAGTGTGGGCCCCGAGGGGCCAGCGCCCGTCCTTCTCTAAGATGAGTGGAGAAGGCAGCTTTTTTTTCCTGTCAAATCTTCCCAATTTTAAGAGTTGGCAGAGGCTCCATTTTTTTGTTTTTTTGGTTTTTTTGGAAAGCGAAAACTGCAGTCTGTGCACAACCTCTGATCCAGAGAAAGGCAGAAGCTGTGGCTCCTTGGGAAATCTTCTGGAAACGTTTTCTTGACGGAGGGGCAGCCTTTGTGGCAGGGCAACTATCTGATGTGCTGTAGGACACCGGAGATGCCAAGAGGCGATAACACACGCTGGAGAGAGGCTGCCATGTATGGTTGTCCACGGCACGCACTGCACAAGTGCTTCCGGCCACAGAAGAAAGAGGAAGGCTGAAATACAGTCCGCTGATGGAGAGACCTTCGTGATACATGGACCCAGTTGGTACCACCAGAATCCCTATCAAATTCAATATCACTAAAAGAGACAACCAGATGGGAGGCGCCTGGGTGGCTCAGTCCGTTCAGCATCCGACTACGGCTCAGGTCACGATCTCACAGTTCACGAGTTCGAGCCTCATGTCGGGCTCTGTGCTCACAGCTCAGAGCCTGGAGCCTGCTTCAGATTCTGTGTCTCCCTCTCTCTCTCTCTCTGCCCCTCCCCTGCTCGTGCTCTATGTCTGTCTCTCAAAAATAAACAAACATTAAAGAAATTCCTTTTTAAAGAGACAACCAGATGTGATGCGCCACCTGACGAGGCAATGGGAGATGGGAAACACCCAGCACCGTTGAAGAGTTATTCTGCAAGACCAGCACCCAACCACCAACACTGGATCTGATTAATCCTCTAGCTCAGGGACCCGCAAACGGTGATCTCCCAGCCAAAGCCAGCCCTCCACCTGATTTCGTAAATAACGCGTCATCGAGACCCAGCCACATCCATTTGCTTCTCTATTGTCTACGGCTACGTTCACGGCACAAAGGCAGAGTAGAAATCATATGAACCACAAAGACCAGAATATGGACCGTCTGGACCCTCAGAGATTTTCACCAGCGCCTGTGCTAGATGGAGGCACTGGCTCACAGGACATATGGAGGACAGAGGGACATGCCACGCCAGCACCACAGGGGGTGCACTCAGCAAACGTAAAGTGTGGAGGGTCTCCAGGAAAAATGATCCAGTTCTTCCCATAAATAAGTGGCAAGAAAACAAAACGAATGCGGCAGAACCGTCCCAGATTCCAAGGGACCTGCTAGGCCAATCCGCCAGCCAGAGATGTGGGGATAAGTATTGGATATTTGACAATAGTAAGGAACCAGTCACTTGTGGTCGAAGTGAGCGAATGGATCCTGAAACAGCAAACAGGACGTGAATGGAAAATCTGGTAAAACCCAAATAAAATCCGTGGTTTAATTAACAGCAATGTGCCGTCGTAACGGATCGCACTAATGTAAGATAATGACGTTAGTGGACACTGGGTGAAAGACAAACAGAAACTCCCCAATACCTTTGCAACTTTTCTGTTAAACCTAAAGTTATTCCAAGGGTGCCTGGGCAGCTCAGTCAGTTAAGCGTCCGTCTTGGGCTCAGGTCATGATCTCACGGTTCAGGGGTTCGAGCCCCGCGTCGGGCTCTGTGCTGACCGCTCGGAGCCTGGAGCTGTTTCTGATTCTGTGTCTCCCTCTCTCTCTGCCCCTCCCCTGCTCACACTCTGTCTCTGTCTCTGTCTCTCTCTCTCTCTTTCTCAAAAATAAACACTTAAAATTTTTTAAATTATCCCAAAATAAAAAGATTATTTTGAAACAATGGCCTTGTTGTTGTAGTTTTTAAGGGACTCCTTATCTCTTAGAAATATGTGCTGTAAAATTAACAGATACATGACATCCTGTCTAGAATTTGCCTCAAAGTGAGCCAGCAAAGTGCAGACGGTAGGTGTAGAGAAACCACACTTGCCAAATGTCGATAATTATTAAAGTGAGGAAACGTGTATGTGGAGGTCATTTCTGGAATGCTCTCCAGTTCTGTGTAAGTTTAAAATCTTTTCATGATCAAAAGTTTTTTTTGAAAATTAAAGATTGGGCCTACGTCCTCTTAAAGATGCTCCTCGGGACAGACTGAGGAAGGGACCTTCATGTCCCCTGAAGGAACCCCCCACTAGCCAGGCCACATGTCCTGAATCGCAGACCCTCCCCCTGCAGTCCATCAGGTTACTCAGGTCTTGGCGCAGCTGTCCACGGAGTGATTGGATGATGTGGGTCTCTGACCTCTGGGGTCCCCCCCACAACCCAGCCTAACTATTTTTTTAACTTTTTTTTTTTACTGTTTTTATTTATTTTTGAGAGAGAACGAGAGAGAGAGCATGAGCAGGGGATGGTCAGAGAGACAAGGAGACACAGAATATGAAGACAGGCTCCAGGCTCTAAGCTAGCTGTCAGCACAGAACCCGACACGGGGCTCGAACCCACGAACCGCGAGATCATGACCTGAGCCGAAGCCGGATGCTTTACCGAGTGAGCCCCCCAGGTGCCCCCCAATGACTACCGTTTGCTTCTACATCAAACCCCTCGGCTCTTGCCTCTGCCCCCACCCAGCATCCACACTGCGGCCAGAGGCTGCCGTCTGCCCACTGGATAAAGCCGAAAGCCCTGATGTGACTTCTAACACGTCCCCATCTCGCCTCACCCTCCTCGAACCAGAGACCCTAGCCCAGAGGTACTGGTTGCCTGTTCAAATGCCCCAGAAAAGGGAAGCTTCCACCACTGCTACCCCCGGGGAGACTCTTGCCCTTGGTCTTGGGTGTGGTCCCGGCTCCCAGGGGGGTATCCACCAATTCCCTTCCACTCCTCCCACACCTACGTCATCTCACACTTCTCGGCCGTTGGGGACCAAGTTCCCTCCATACTAGAAACCATTTCCTCCCCGGAGGGTTTGGCACACACCACCCCACGTCAAGAGCCACACACTTCAGGGGCGCCCGTAGGTTCTCAGGCGGTTCAGCGGCTGACGTCGGCTCAGGTCATGGTCTCGCCATTCATGGGATCGAGCCCCGCGTGGGGCTCTGTGCTGACAGCTCGGAGCCTGGAGCCTGCTTCAGATACTGTGTCTCCTTCTCTCTCTGCCCCTTCCCTGCTCTCAATCTGTCGTTCTCTCAAAAATGAATAAACATTTGGGGCTCCTGGGTGGCTCAGTCGGTTGAGCGCCCAACTTCGGCTCAGGTCATGATCTCATGGTTTGTGGGCTCGAGCCCTGCATTGGGCTCTGTGCTGACAGCTCAGAGCCTGGAGCCTGCTTCGGATTCTGTGTCTTTTTCTCTCTATGCTCCTCCCCTGTTCATGCTCTGTCTCTCTCTGTCTCTCAAAAGTAAATAAGATATTTTAAAAAAATTGTTAATGAATAAACATTAAATTAAAAAAAAAGAATCACACTTCATACATTCCTTTCTAATATTTCTCAGGAGAATCAACCTGCCCCTCCTGGAGGCCCTGGGTGTCCCCAATCTAACAAGGGCTTCCTTCCCTCTCTAGACCATAAGCCCTTTGAGGAGAAGGATCACATCTTACGTTTAGTCTCCCCAATCTAGAACAGTTGCTGGGAACCGGGAGCCCTTGGCCAAGAGGCATCTCCTTAGCACACCAACGACCCTCTGATCACTCCGAGATTCCGAGAGTGTTAGGAGCTGCGTGCTGGGAGCTGAGGCAAAGCCCGGATGTGTTTTTATGATTCCACAAGCCAATGGCCGCATTCCAGCGCATGGAGGCCGCCATTCCTAAAGTCTGACCTTATCTCAGCCCCTGGATGCAGCCATTCCTGAAACAGACTTTTTAAATCACTTGAGTCAACACACACACACACACACACACACACACACACACGCTACCCTTTTTGTTTTTACCCTGAATCATTTTGCGTGTGTTTCTATCTCTCACAACCAAAAGACTGCCATCCGATCTCCCCACCCGTCCGGCATGCCGCACACCCACACACACCCCTCAGACCGATACATGCATCAGCCTGGCAAACTTGGGCTTGTCCCTCACACCGTGGCTCAATGCTTCTTCCAGTGGGAGGGCCCCCCTGATTCCACAGAGCGGACCCAGGAGCTCCCAGTGCCCGCTACCCTCCCCGCAGCATTCAGCCGCCACTGCCACCGCTATGACCCCAATCCGGGCCGCTCTGTGTCGCCCCGACCAGACCATCCTTCCTGGGGAAGGGCACGTGACGGCCTCTCCGTGTCTGTGCGCCCAGCGCCTACCCCCGGTAGCCTCCTGCACACAGCTGTTGGGGCTCAATGAGCGAGTCAGTGAAGGGTTAAACAGTGGAGTGTCACCTTCCTCCGACAATGGATTTATTTTCTTTCAAAGCAGAAGGAAAACCGAAGAGTCTGGGCCGCTGACGGAGCTGCACCGACGTGTGCCTTCTCTCCTCTGATGAAACAGCAAGCAAGGTGTGTGGGAAGGAAACAGAGGGACCTCGGGGACAGGCAGATAAAGGAGTGGGTGGCTCTTGCCAGCACAGGCCTTTCGTTCAGCCTGTGCGGGGTGGCCGGCCCCTGCCTCCAGGGCCCACCCCCCAGGCGACTGTCCTCTGGAGCCCCGGAAACAAAGAGAACCCGTTTGTCCGTGGAGGAGGCAGGTGAAACAGGACAGGGGCGGGGAGTAGGGAGGAAGATGTGTCCGTGTCCTTCCAACTGGCTCCTGGTCTCCACGACCGCCCCAGGAGCGGGCCAAGCACATCCAATTTAGCTCTTTCTTCTCTTTCCCAGACGCTGGTAATGGACGCACGCAGAACACTGTCAGCATTCAGCCACCCGGCCTCCCTCCAGAATAGGAAAGCTGAGAAGGCAAGCAGGAGGGGGACTGCAGAAAGGAAAGGAAAGTCGAAAGGAGGAGCCAGCCCAGCAACGCCAAGTACATACAGACTCGCTTGCCTCGGGCAGGTGGCCGAAAGCTTGAAGTGACTCAGTTCGCCCTCCTCCAAACGCGTGAAGGAGGCTGTAGCGTTACCCCCATTTTACAGATGAGAAGGGGGAGGGAAAGTATTGCAAAAGACAAAGCAGGGATTTTTTTTTAAGTGTATTTATGTATTTTAAAAAAATCTCTATACCCAATACGGGATTCGAACTCATGACCCTGAGATCGAGAGTCGTGGGCTCCTCTGACAGAGCCAACCGGGCGCCTTGACAAAATGGGGGCTTTGAAAAGCAGTTTTGTGGGGCCCCTCGGGTGACTCAGTCAGTGAAGGGTCTGACTTTGGCTCAGGTCGTGATCTCCTCGCGGCTCATGGGTTCAAGCCCCACGTCGGGCTCTGTGCTGACAGCTCAGAGCCTGGAGCCTGGTTCAGATTCTGCATCTCCTTCTCCCTATGCCCCTCCCCTGCTCATGCTCTGTCTCCCTCTCTCTCTTTTGAAAATAAATAAACATTAAAAAAAATCAAATGCAGGCACTCATGGATCCCAATCCCCGCAACATAGATGAGCACACTGGAAGTGCTCATTAAACGATGTGGACTGAAAGTTCAGAAGAAATCCTAGCCTCCATCATAAGGCATCAATCGCATTCCGTATTTAGTGGGACAGACGCATTCCAAAGCAATAGGGGTGTCGGATGTCGATTTTCCGAGTACACATATGGGCCCATCACCACCATTAATGGGAATCATCTTAGAGGTTGGGGGAGGGGGTGATAAGGGGTAAATTCAGTTTTAAAAACATTTTTTAAAACACTGAGTTTTTAAAAATTAGAACTCGCTGACTTCCCTGTAAAACACATTTTGGAGCAGAAAGACAGCTCGTCCAGTACTTCCTGCTGCCCTTCGTTCCAGACCACCACATCCAGAATCTTAACGATTCTGGACCAAGTCACTGAGGGTGGAGTTGGGCTTTTTTGTGAAACTTGGCCTTTGAAGCTTAAGCAGATCTGGAAATTCTACACCAAAAAGGCTTCGGGGCATCAACAGGATTGGCATTGGGTCTGGAGGTGTTGCCTCGAAGTCACGTTTGCTGGACAAACTGCTTCTATTCGGTTTAACAGCTACCAAATGCTGCGTAACAAATTACCCCCAAACTTCACAGCCTGAAACAAACAACTTAGGATTCCATCGTTTTTGGCAGGGCTCAGCGGGTGCCTCTGCCTTACGTTCTGTCATGAGATGGTATCATCCAGGGCTGTGGTTTCATCTGGAGGCCCGGCTGAGGAAGGGCCCGCCTCCAAGCTCACTCACGTGGTTGCTGGCAGGACTCAGCTTCTCTCAGGCAATTGGCTGGAAGCCACTCTCTGTTCCTTGCCTCGTGGGCCTCCCCATAGGATAGCTCACAACACGGTCACTGGCTTCATCTAAACCAGCAAGCAAGGAAACACCAATGCAGAGCAAGACAGAAGCCGTAGGCTTTTTGTAACCTAATCAGGAAGTGGATCCCATCACTTTGCTGTCTTCTGTTGTTAGAAGTGAATCGAGGGGCACCTGGGTGGCTCAGTCGGTTAAGTGTCCGACTTCAGCTCAGATCATGATCTCACAATTCGTGTGTTCAAGTCCCGCGCCAGGCTCTGTGCTGACAGCTCAGAGCCTGGAGCCTGCTTCAGATTCTGTGTCTTTCTCTCCCTGCCCCTCCCCTGTTCATGCTCTATCTCTCTCTGTCTCTCAAAAATAAATCAATGTAAAAAAATTTTTTAAATAAAAAGTAATAAAATGCAGAGATGCATATATATTTATTTTAAAAGCATGATGAGCTAGCTGGTCAAGACCCGCTGTTGGAAACAGAAGTTGCAACGCCAGGTTGAGCCGGGGCCCCAGGTGCTGGAGCCTCTGAGGAGGCAGGAGTCAGTATATTTTTGCCAGCTCCCTTCGCCATGACAACAGGCCAGAGCACTGGCCTCAGCACTTTTTAATCTGAGAGCTTTGGAAAAAGGCTCTGAGTTGGGGGAGGAAGAGAACTGGCTGGCAAGATGCTGGGGTGGAAAAAAAAAATGCTTCCAAGGCAAAAAGGATGAAGAACCAGCTCTTTTGGGTCCTGGATGCATCGCCTGGCAGGCTGCAGAAGTTCCCACCCATCCCTGCCTCCAGAGAAAAAAGAGGAGGCGGACGTTAAAGCTTCACCAACAACCTCCCCCCACGAAAAGAAAAAAGAAAAAAAGAAAAAGAAAGAAAGAAAGAAAAAGAAAAGAAAATAGAACTCACTTTTAAAATGTGTTTTAAAGCCTTCTAAAAAATATTTAGCCAGAAAATGTTCCCAAGCAAACTGGGTACAAATACTAGGTCACTCTAACTGAAGAAACACAGGCGTATTTTGGGGCTCCGTGACTGGTTGGTGGCCGTCTCGGGTGGGGGCAGGTGTCTTAGGGTCCAGATGCTTAATCCCTAGATGTACCATTTAAACAGAAAACAGAAAAAATTAAAAAAAAAAAAAGATTTCTCTGTGCTTCCCTTTTGAACTGCTGTCATATGAAGATTTCAGAGGGGGGAACTGGCTTTTGCTTGAGGGGATGAGCCAAAAAGGGAACTTTTAAGTCAACCCAGGCAAAAAGGCACGACTGTGAACACTTTTTCCGCAAGTGAAGAAATGGCGCATGAATAAAGGTGGTCACGTTCTGATCCTCAAGCCAGCAACCACCTTTGCACAAGGGATCGCCGGTGTCCACGTCCCCGCAAGCGGAAGGACTACATTTCCCAGCCGCCCTGGTCAGACCGCGTGGTCACGTGACCCGCGAAAGGCAAGCCGAAGTTTCAGGTGTTTATTCTGGACCTTAAGGAAAGGGACCAGGGACGTTGGCTTCGCGTTTGCCTGCAATCCTTGGTGAGCCAGTTAACGATGATACTCGGAGGACGGTATCTTGGTCTGGGTTCCCCCAAAAGGAGACCCTGAGACCCAGGATTTCCAGGGTAAGTATTTCTTTGTGAGATGGCCCCAGAAAACCCCAGCTGGGGAACGGGGACGTCAGCCAGGGCGGGGGCGCGGGAGCAGCCAGTTACCACCAGGGACACCTGGGACCCAATCCTGCTGGAGGGTTCTGGAAGGCAGCATAGACCACACCTCGGAGCCGCCCTTCGCACGGGGGGCGGGAACGGGGCGCGCGGCCCCACCGCGCCTCGAAAGTCGTGGGTCGCGGCTGCCCCCTGGAGGGGGCGATCTCCCCAACACTTCCGGCGTGACCTCCGGCTGCCGGCGAAGGCTCTTAGGCGGACAGACGCGGGTGCCGTCTGTCGGGAACGGGGCAGGCACCTCCCGAACGGTAAGCGCCCCCGGACGCTGCGTGGGGAACCGAACCGCGTTCGCAGCAACCGACACGCCGCCTGGCTCAGAAGCTGCCCCGCGGCTGTAACGAGAGAGACTGTAACAAGCTAGAGACATAAACGCCTCCCCTCTTTAAAACGCCAGGTTTGCATGGGGCCCCTGTGACAGCAGGCGAGCCTTCACCCTAATGAATACATCCACCTTCTCTCAGTTGAACTTGGCGGCTACGGCTTCAGAGATCAGAGCACCTGTGGTCATAATTATCTCGGCGAACGGTCACAGAAGCCCTGCGCCCGATGCTACTGGTGTCCCGCCCACAATGTCCCTCAAGGAGTTTTGAAGGCGGAGGGCGGCCAGAAATGTCCTGGGAAGCAATTAATGACCTCGACCAACTGCTGAGAACCCAGCCCCCTAGGAGCTCGGTGGGGTGACTCCAAAAAGCGTGCTCTCTGCTGCCTCCCAGAGGCCTATGGCGGAACTGAGCCACGGTTACCCCCTGTGGTAACACACCCTTTTTTTTAATTAAAAAAAATTTTTTTTTACTGTTTTTCATTTATTTTTGAGAGACAGAGACAGTGCGAGCAGGGGAGGGTGAGAGGGAGAGAGGAAAATACAGAATCCGAAGCAGGCTCCAGGCTCTGAGCGAGCTGTCAGCACAGAGCTCGACACAGGGCTGGAACCCACAAACCAAGAGATCATGACCTGAGCCGAAGCCGGACGCTTAACCGACTGAGCCACTCAGGCGCCCCGATAACACACCCTTAACGACTCACTCCTTCTTTCTTCCTGGGGTTTCCTGGACCACTTCCCAAATAACTGTTTGGACTTGAATTCTTTTTTTTTTTTTTAATTATTTTTTTGGTGCCAGAACCAGGGATTTTTTTTTGCAATATTTATTTTTGAGAGAGTCCGAGCAGGGGAGAGGGTCATAGAGAGAGGGGAAAAGAAGATCTGAAGCAGGCTCGATGCTGACAGCAGAGAGCCCAACGTGGGGCTCGAACTCACGAACTGCGAGATCATGACCTGAGCCGAAATCAAGTGTCAGACATTCAACTAACTGAGCCACTGACGTGCCCCTGCACTTGAATTCTTATCCCAGGATCAGAGACCCCAAACTAAGACATGAACTATTATTAGCTCCAACATAAAGACCAGGAAACAGAGAATTCAGCCTAGGGTCACAGGAGGGAGCCTGGTGTGTGAGACCCAAAGCTGAGTGTATGATCCTTCCTAGTCCCACAGGCCACCCCCTTCTGCGAGAAAGTCCTCACATCAGAACAACATTACGGGGAAAATCAGTCTCACTGTCTTTTCCCCCCCAAACACTGTCGCTCCCCACGCTTTAAATTTTAATTCAACAAACATTTATAGCGCACCCACGGTATGCCGTGTGCACACTGAGGCCACGTAGACAACAGGTTGATGGGCTCCCCTCTCAAATAGCTCTGGGTCTGAATGGGGAGCCAATGTTTTATTATTTTTAATGTTTTATTTGTGTTTTGAGAGAGAGCGAGAGAGAGTGTGAGCAGGGGAGGGGCAGAGAGAGAGAGACACACAGAATCCAAAGCAGGCTCCAGGCTCTGAGCTGTCAGCACAGAGCCTAATGCGGGGCTCGAACCCACGAACCACAAGATCATGACCTGAGCCAAAGTCGGACACTTAACTGACTGAGCCACCCAGGCGCCCCTGGGAGCTAATATTTAAAGGAAGAAACTCCAAACCACCCAGGAGTTCCAATCATGGCCGCTGATGGCCCTCTGGGCTGTGCGAACTGTGAAATGCTTCCATTCTGGTTGATAAACAGCCACTATCTCGAGTCACCCAAGGGCTTCCCATCTACTGGGTGGTGGAGTGGTGGTTTCCTCCAAGCCACCCTAGACCTCCCCTTGTGCCAGCACTTCAAGGGGTATTTGGACACCTAGAGGAGCCCCAGGGCCATCCTCCAAGATTACGGTCCTCGTGCCCTCTGACAGACCCCCGACCCGGATCTGATTACCATGGTGTTAAGTGCCCAGGGGACGGACCAAAGCAGGTGTCCTCAGCTTTACCTGAGCTGGACCAGTAAAGTCTGCACTGAATTGGTTTCGTTTTGTTTTGTTGAATCCAGAAAACAACAGCTGACAAGGGGTATGGGATTCTTTAGGGGGCGATGAAAATAGCCTGAAATTAGATAGTGTTGATGGTTGGACAGTCTTACGTTTATGATACAAATCACTATACATTTTAAAGGGGTGAGTCTTATGGTATGTGCATTAAATCTCAAGAAAGCTCTTATTTAAAAGAAAGAGGAAGGGAGAGAGGGGAGGGGGAGGGAAGGAAGGAAGGGAGGGAGGGAAGGAAGAAAGAGAGGAAGAAAGGAAGGAGACAAAGCCAGGACCTAAATCCTTTTCCTAACATCCCTGGCACTGGGCTCGGAACTAAGGTGGGGGGAGCCAGGCACTCACTCTAGGCACAGAACTTAACAGCCGCTCTCCGCGTCCCTGTCAGCTGGGGCCACCCTAACACCGGGCACCCTGAGAACACCGAGGAATGTACTGTCCCCAGTCGTAGAGGCTGGAAGCCCGGATGCCAGCGTTGGCGGGGCCGGGCTCCTTCTGCAAACCCTCAGGAAGGCTGCATTCCACGCCTCCCTCCTACCTTCTGGTAGTTCTCTGGTCTGTGGTGACATGACTCAACCTTGACCCAGCGTCTCTGTGCCCACATGTCCCCTTTCTCCTAAGGATGCCGGTTGTGCTGGGTCAGGGCCCCCCTCCCCCAGTCGCCCTCATCTTAACTAATCACATCGGCCACAACGCTGCTCTAATCAAGGTCAGACTCGGAGGAACTGGGAGTTAGGGCTTCAAGGCAGGAATTTCCTGGGGGGACGCAATTCACCCCACAACACACGCCAGGCCACACTGGCGCCTGAGGCCAAAGGAAGGCTCAGAAATACTGATCGTGCTCCTCTTTACAATTCTGATATTTTGTTCATCACAGCTGTTTGCGGTGATTTTTTAATCTTTAAAAAATATTGCATTAGGGGAGCCCAGGGGGCTCAGTCGGTTAAGCATCTGACCCTAGATTTCGGTTCCAGTCCCGATCTCACGGTTTGTGAGTTCGAGCCCCGTGTTGGGCTTCGTGCTGGCAGCGTGGAGTCTGCTTGGGATTCTCTGTCTCTCCTTCTCTCTGCCCCTCCCTGGCTCGCTCGCTCTCTCTCAAAAAGAAAATAAAAATAAACTTAAAAATATATTGTGTTAAAATATTTACCTTGATGGCTGAGTTTTTGGAGGGCCCCTTACATTTTGCACCCAACGCTAACACCTCAGCTGCCTCACCCCAGCCCATGCCTGGCCCTCTCCGTGAGTTCAAGTTTGCTGCCTCCAATCCCACCTGCAAATGTCTGCCCTCCAATGGGGCTTGTTCAGGCTTAGGAGGTTACAGGAGCCAGGCTCTTTCTTTCCTAATTTTTTTAATGTTTATTTATTTTGAGAGGGGGCGCCTGGGTGGCTCAGTCAGTTAAGCCTCCAGCTGCGGCTCAGGTCAGATCTCACGTTTGAGCCCCACGTCAGGCTCTGTGCTGACAGCTAGCTCAGAGCCTGGAGCCTGCTTCCGGTTCTGTGTCTCCTTCTCTCTCTGCCCCTCCCCTTCTCATGCTCTGGCTCTCTCTGTATCAAAAATAAATAAAACATTAAAAAAATATATTTATTTTGAGATAGAGAGAGAGAGAGCATGCACGCAGGAGCAGAGGGAGAAAGGGAGACAGAGAATCCCAAGCAGGCTCCACACTGTCAGCGCAGAGCCCGACCAGGGGCTCGAAATCACGAACCTCGAGATCAAATCAAGAGACGGCAGCTCCACAGATGGAGCGCCCCTGGGTCTTTTCTTATCTGCTCCTCCCGCCATCCTGGGCTTCACTTCCCCCTTCCCCTGAGGCTGTCTTGCTGTCGCCTGGAAGACAGACAGACAGACAGACGTCCTCAGGTCCTGAGAGCAAAGCCGACAGCGGCCAGCTCAGCCATCTCTCTGTCATCTCTCAAGTGCGCCCCTCAGCGGGCCCCGCTCGGTCTTGCTCCCTTCCTTCCTGGGTCCTTGTCCCGGGGGGGGGGGGGGGGGGGGGGTGAAAGAGCCAAAGAGCCATGCGGAGGCCAGCCTTTCTGCTTGGCCGATAATCTGCGGAGAAGCGCTTAGTGACATTGACTTTGAGGATTTCAGAACACACAGAAGTGTCCCTCCCGGCAGCCCCCTGTGTGGAGGCAAACTTGCCCCGGGCTCCGTTCTAAGATTTGATTCCAATGTTTCGGCACCAGCTGCACCTGTTGCTCCCCCTTCCACGGGCCCTCCGGTCCCACTGAGAGGCCTCCCTCTTTCTAAAAAGCCCTGGGAAAGGGGGGAGGGGGAAGTACCCCCCACCGGAGGGAGAGGAAGAGGGTGCGGGGAACCCTTGGGGGTGTAGGCGCAATCCAAGGAGCCATCCAAGGACGTTATTCTGGAAAGAGCTATTTTAATTCATTCACAGGTTACCCACTCTGACGCACAAAGAATGCATCTCAGATTGCGGGGAGGGTGCCAACTTGACATCTCCCAGCAGCGACAAGAACAGGAAGAAGAGCAAATAGGAAACACACTCACGGCAGCCACGGTCCCCCCAGGCACGCATTCGTTCACCTTAGGAGGAGGCGAGATCACCGGCCCATTTTACAGATGAGGAAACCAAGGCCCAGAGAGGTGTCGTGATGGGCACAAGGTCACACAGCCGGTGAAGTGGCAGTCGGAACGCGCGCCCAGAGCACTCGGGCACACCGTCCGGTCTCTGCAGCGGTTGGCTCCAGCTGCCCCTCTGACTAATCTCACTACAGGAACAGCCTCGATTGTTCTACAAACAATCATGTGAATGGGCGCAGACACGCAACACGAATCGTCATCGGTTTGGTTGTGACAGTAACCCAACCACGTCATTTCAGGAGTGAAGGCCATGGAATCCCAAACAGAAATGTAAATCCTAGGGGCACCCGGGTGGCTCAGTCAGTTGGGCGTCTGACTTCAGCTCAAGTCATGATCTTGCCGTTCATGGGTTCGAGCCCCGAGTCAGGCTCTGCACTGACAGTGCGAAGCCTGCTTGGGATTCTCTGTCTCCCTCTCTCTGCCCCTCCCCTGCTCATGCTCTGTCTGCCTCTCTCTCTAAAAAAATAATAAAACATTTTTTAAAATGCAAAAAAAAAAAAAAAAAGAAAGAAAAAGAAATGTAAATCCTGGAACACCCAGGGTCCTGGATTATCCAACCTGGTTTTTTATGCTCTGAGCGGAGGCTCCTAGCACCTGTTTCTGGGCCCCCAGCCCAGGTCGCAGCCCCCGGGGGGTGGGAGGTCGGTTCTGCTATCAGGCAGGGGCTGAGCCCACCTCCTTAACCCGCTGTTCCCCCCCGCTGTGTCCCGCCCCCCTCATTTCCCACAGACCCCTGGCTCTCAAACTGGAAACCCCCCCATTCCACCCCAGAGGTTCTGACTTAACTGGTAAGGAGCAAATCCTGGCCACCAGGGATTTTCAGGACCCTCCTGGGGGACCGTCGGGTGCGGCCAGCTTCGAGGGGCGCTGCCTCGGCGGTCCCTCCCCAGAACAC
>PJEM01009113.1:45802-74832 GCA_004023845.1 Helogale parvula
GCTCACTCAGGGTGGGGGGGACTCTAGGCAACAGTTATTTACTAACTGGAATGGAAATATTTTAATATTTTAACAGTGAGCTGCACCAATGTGTCCCCGCTGAATATCTGGATACACAGAGAAGAGATCATTGAAGCCAGAACAGTCAGAATCCAAACGGTGAATCATATGAGAATTCCATGTTGACTTTGGAATGGATTAGACGTTATTTTTTTATCCTCTAGTATATTTTAATTTTTTAAAATATTTTATTTATTTTTGAGAGAGAGACAGACAGAGCACGAGCAGGGAAGGGTCAGAGAGCGGGAGACACAGAAGCCAAAGCAGGCTCCAGGCTCTGAGCTGTCAGCACAGAGCCTGATGCGGGGCTCGAACCCATGAACCGTGAGATCATGACCTGAGCTGAAGTCAGGCACTTAACTGCCTGAGCCACCCAGGCGCCCCTCCTCTAGTGTATTTTAAATCTCCGAGTCGTGTGTAAACCTGGGGACCCCCTCTGAGTATTACCTCAGGAAAGTGAGAAGCGAGGATCTGCATGTTAGCTCTCAAGTGGGACTACATGTTAGAATCATCTGGAAACTGGGGGCGCCTGGGTGGCTCAGTCGGTGAAGCGTCCGACTGCGGCTCAGGTCTTGGTCTCACAGTCCGAGGCAGGCACTGAAGAGTTCCAGAGTGTTCCAGAGTGTTCCAGAGTGTTCCAGAGTGTTCCAGAAGGCTCGCCCACAGGCCCTACCCGCGGGCTCCATGCCGTCTGTAAAGAATTTCAGTCTTTACAACGTGTCTGCTGAAAGCCCAACACATTCACATTTAGTCCTTCGGATCCTTCCCCATTTTTTGAGGCATTTTTTGGGCAGCAGTGAGCAGTTAAATGACACCTTTGAAAGAAGGTCCCAGGCCTTCTCTGGCGCTGGAAGGAAAGGCCAGATTTGGGGGGAAAGGGACCCAGATGAGCCAGAGGTTATTTCTGAGCTGTGTGACTTTGGGAAAATTTCTCAACCACTCTGGGCTTTAGTCTCCTGATTTTAATTTTTTTTAATTATTTATTTATTTATTTTTGAGAGAGAGAGAGAGAGAGAGACAGTGTGTGTGTGTGTGTGTGTGTGTGTGTGTGAGCAGGGGAGGGTCAGAGAGAGAGGGAGACACAGAATCCGAAGCAGGCTCCAGGCTCGGAGCTGTCAGCACAGAGCCCGAAGTGGGGCTTGAACCCACAAACCACGAGATCATGACCTGAGCTGAAGCCGGACGCCCAACCGACTGAGCCACCCAGGTGCCCCAGCTAGACTCCTGATTTAAAAAGGAGGAAAAGGTAATTATAAAAAGATTCACTACGGTTCTTAAAGACGGAACAGAAGTATCAGAATGCTTCTTACAAGGCTGGCTGTAGCATGTGCTTAATTAATGTCAATAAACAACAAAAATAAATAGGCCCTCGTATTCCAGGCTTGAGGCACCCCTGGTGGCTTCTGACTTCACCATCTCTCCAGAAATCCCCACATATGAATGACTGACCCTCTCTTTGTCTCCACTCATCTCTCACTATGGTTTAGAACAAGAGTCAGCAAGCTACATCTCTCAGGCCAGCTATGGCCCACCATTTGTTTCTGTAAATAAAGTTTTATTGGTATACAGTCATCCATTTGCACGTTTTCTATGGCTGCTTTCACATTACAAAGGCAGAGATGAGGTCACTGCTACCGAGACTGTCTGACCACATGCCTCCCAAAGCCAAAAACATTCACTATCTGGCCCTTTATCTTAGTGTGCACCCAGATTTAGAGGTTGGATTTTCATCTCTTGGCCACAAACTCATTCTAGTCTCCTATCCTGCTTCCGTCCAGCCTTTCCTGACCACCTCCTATGCACATAGCCCGGGGGGCGGGGGGCGGTGCGTAATCAGTAAGACGAGGTCTATGACTTTGAAGAGACCACAGCTGGGGCCGCGACAGGCATTCAAGCACTTTCTTTAACATAGGACACTGGCCACACTTCATAACGTGCCAGGCACCGTTCTAACCACTTGGTAGGTGTTTAATACTTGTAACAACCGTAGGAGGCAAGTGCGAGTCTACTCCGCATTCTACAGACAGGGCAGGGAGGCTGCTAGCGGGGTCACTCGCCCAAGGTCACACAGCGCGTCCAGAACCAGAGTCCAGGCACCGTGGCTCTCGCGTCAGTAAGCTGTCCCGGCTTCCTATTCAGAATCCCCAGCCTAAGACGCAGACGGGAGAAGTGAGAACTTTTGTACCCATGCCCGGAACCCAGAGAGGCCGTGGTATTTTCCCAGGGTTGCCCAGCTAAGGTTTGAAGGCACCTCCTTTGTGCCCACAAATCACTCCTTCGTACAACCCTGGGACCCTCCGGGAGAACTCAAAACAGACAAGAACAGCCTTCTTGGAAGGCAAAGGAACAGATTTGTTTGACAGGGGGCATTTTGGGGAATTGATGGCATTGTTTTTTTTTTCTTGATATTTATCTATTTTTGAGAGAGAGAGAGACAGAGTGGGGGTGGGGGGTAGAGAATGAGGGAGGGAGACACAGAATCCAAAACAGGCTCCAGGCTCCGGCTGTCAGCACAGAGCCTGACACGGGGCTCGAACTCACGGACCACAAGATCATGACCTGAGCTGCAGCTGGATGCTTAACCGACAGAGCCCCCCAGGTGCCTGACGTTTCATTGTTTTTCTAACTGTATTGTCACCGATCTGACTCGAGGCAGATCGAGTGGGGGGTTATAAGACCTGCCCCCTCACTCCCTAAGGGGCTGTGACACGTTGAAAATGTTAGACGGTGAGAAATGATTTGATTTGATTTTATCCCAATTTGGCGTCTCTGGGCCGATGCTAGCGACAGATTTGGAGGACAGGTTATGTGTGCCACACTCACCTTCAAGTTTTACGAATTTCAGTCTGAACCTGTCTCAGACTCAACACAACCACATTCAACAGATATCAAGTGTCTTCTACCCACAAACTCTGTGCTGGGCAAAGCCAAGGATTCAAGGATCAATAAGAAAGAATCTCCCTTCACGGAGTTTAGTCCCTAAAAGGCACGGAAAAGCTTAATGATCACACCTCACTCATCCATGCGTGCATTCAGTCTACTACGTGCCAAGTTCATGATCTCGCAAGAAGAGGAATTCAGAGCCTCGGCTCTGGACTTGGACAGATCTGGGTTCCAAAGCTGCTTCTGCCTTGTAGTCTTCATTATTTTCCTTTCTGTGCCTCAGTAGCCTCCTCTGTGAAATGGGCGCTGGGGTGAGGACCCCATGCGTTCATCTGCTAAGCTCCTTGGCTGGGCCCATGGTGAGTGTGGGATAAATGGGGACTAGTCTCTGTGCCCCGCTGGATGATGGGTACAGTCGCTTGCCTGCATGTCTGCCTCTTCCTCCAGGCAGACCCCCCTGAGTACATCATGCAGGACTCAGAACCAGAGGATGCCCTGGACAGAGAACGGGGGGAGAAAAAAAAGGAAGTTCACTGGCTCTAACAAGCTTGTAAGTCTCCAAGCCAGAGCCACAAAAAGGTCATCAACATCAGTGTTCAGGTTCCCAGGGACCAATTCACTCAATAAACATTGGCACCTTCTATGCACCAGCGATACGCGAGTGGACAAGGAACACAAAAACCTTGCCCCCAGGGCCTCAGCCGTCCATTTCAGAAGGAAACACACAATTGCAGGTAAAGAACAGAGTGATGTGATCCACAGTGACAGGGTAGGAAGGAGTCTCTGCATAAGGAGCCAACATCTGCCCCGAGACTGGATTGCAAGAAGGCGCCAGCTATGGCCAGGGCATTCCGGACAGAGGCAACCGCAAGTTCAAAGGCCCTGAGGTGCAAACACTAGTTGAAAATGTCAGGAAGGGAAGGTGGGCCAGTGAGACCTGACCAAAGTGAGAGCAGTCATGGAGGAAATGCAGGCAGAGAGGGGGCAGAGGGGCCACACACCCCCCCTCCCCCGGAGGAAGCAATGCAGACAGCCTGGAGCGCACAGGTGCCCAGACCCTATCAAAAGACTCTTGGGGCGTTTCAGAGATAGACTTTGAGGGTGACGGCAGCAGGAAGAAAAGATGGGAATGAGTGGTGGGCAAGAAGGTGACGTTTGTTCACAAGCTGCCGGGTCCCAAACCAAGCGCGGAAACCTGATCGATCGTAAGGGATGGGGTGGGGGGACCGTCGGGGGGGGGGGCTCCCCAGGCCCTCTATGGCTGGCCACGGCCGAATCTGCTGCTACTTCAGAGGACAAAAGGAGGGTCTTTCTGCGCTAATAACCAGCCAGCTGCACTGAAAAAGAAACTCCCTGGGACCAGACCTATGTATTTTTTAAATATCAAGTCGGCTAGAATTGTCCAACTTCCTCCCTTAAAAAAGAAGGGGAAAAAAAAGTGCTCTGATTTCCAAGCTGGTCTTTAAAGGTCAGGTTTTGGTTTAATTGTGATGTCGAAACAACTTGCTATTCTTTCTCCTTTCTTCCTTTCTTTTTTTACTGTGTAAACTGAAGCCTCCAGGTGCCTAACAGTTGACCTTCCCTGGGACTATAGCAAACTGGCATCAAGGCTCAGTACGCGCCTGCATTGTTTTAAAACCTCACCATGTAATAATGCATTAAATTTCATCTTTGTAAGAATTCCAGAAAGGGACGTTATTATGAACCCCGTTTTACAGACTGGGAAACGGACTTGCAGAAAAGAATGCCCCTTCCCCCAGAGTCACAGAGTCTGGGAGGGGCAGGGCTGAGATGTGAACTGCCGCCCTCCGCTCCCAGTCCAAGGCCTGATGAGCCCCGCACTTGACCCCAGGACCCACGTGAAGCCCTCAGCCCTCTGGGAGCCCTTCAAACCCTGAGATCCCCTAATTCACCTTTACGAGCTCTTTATGCCTAAAAAAAAAGAAAGTGCCATATACGTAATGACGCAGAATTATCTGATGAAACCTGGACTGCCGCTTTGGGGCCGCCTTCCATTTCTCAGAACCCCGAGAAGGAAGGATGAGCCCCCCCAGGAGACTGGAACCCTGACGGGCTAGCAGACCGCTTGCCGCCTTGGCTGCCCAGGTCCCCAGGGCTCGGGAGCCACAGCGCCACCTGGTGGCTCTTCATGGCAGCCGCAGGTGAACGGGGATCCCTGGCCTGGGTATCAGCCTCCCACAGAACCCGGAGCACTGGTTATGTGCCGGGCGCTGTTCCAGCCCAGGGGCCCCGCAGACTCCTCTAAATGGCCTGTGTTCAGCTTTGCAGGCCAGTCTGTTACCCCCGCGGTGCAAAAGTAGCCACAGGCAGGAGGCGCACAAACTGACTCAGGCTCGTGCCAATAAAATTTAATGCACATTGAATTTTGAATTTCATACATCACATATCAAGAAATGTTACTTTTCTTTTGATTTTTTCCAACCACTTTGAAAACAGTTTGTATCTCTGAAACACCCCAGGAAGGGCACCTGAGTGGCTCAGTCGGTTGAGTGTCTGACTTCAGCTCAGGTCATGATCTCACGGTTTGTGGGTTCGAGCCCCACGTCAGGCTCTGTGCTGACAGCTCGGAGCCTGGAGCCTGCTTTGGATTCTGTGTCTCCCCCTCTCTCTGCCCCTCCCCTGCTCACATGCTCTGTGTCTCTCACTCTCAAAAATAAATAAACATTAAAAAATTTTTTAAATAAATAAGTAGGGGTGGTGAGGAAAGGCTGAGGTGACCTTTAAGTAAAAGCCAGAAGGAGGTAAAAAGGAGCCATATGGGTGTCTGGGGGAAAAAGCATTCCAATCAGAAGGAACAGTCAGTGCAAAGGTCCTGAGGCAGAATTGCCCTGATGTTTGAGGAACAGTGAGGAGGCCCACGTGGCTGAAGCAGGGTGAGTAAGGGGGTGGATGGGAAGAGGTGAAAGCAGGGAAGTGGCAGATCACACAGGACCCTGTAAGCCTTAGGGAAGACTTTGGTTTTGATGCAAACCACCAAATATGGTTTTGGTATGAACCATAGAAAACTGGGATCCAACTCAACAACTATCAAGGTTATATGTGGTTTAAAATTTTTTTAATGTTTATTTTTGAGAGAGAAAGAGAGAGCAAGTAGGGGAGGGGCAGCAAGAGATGGAGACACAGAATCCGAAACAGGCTCCAGGCTCTGAGCACAGAGCCCAATGTGGGGCTCGACCTCAGGAACCGCAAATCATCACTTATGTGATGCACAAATCATGTGTGGTTCAAACATGTCTCTTTGAAGTCCGGTGGCATCAGTCATTTTACCAACCGTCCCACATTATCCTAAAGAATCCTAATTTGTCCACTGAAAACCATGGAACTATTCGATGGGGTATCGAAGATGAAGGGAATGGGGGTAGGAAAGATGCCAAGAGTAAGTGAGAAAAGCCCTACATCGGGCCTCATGCTTACAGCCCAGAGTCTGTTGGGATTCTCTCCCTCTCTCTCTCTCAAAATAAACAAACATTAAAGAAAATAAAAGGCATGCGGAGGCCTAGGACTCCGGGGGCCCTGCTGGATGGGAAGGCCCTGCAGGGGCTCACCACCATCTGATGAGAGTGGGCCCCCCAGGGGTCCTTCCCTGCCCTCCACACTCTTCCTGCCCCTGTTTCCTGCTGGGGTTTCCTGCCGGATGGAGAGCTGGCTGCTGACTGATTGTCCCTAAGCCCCCTCATGGACCTGAGCACAGAGACGGTGGCCTAAATATGGGTAAAAGAAAGAAGTGCCCTGGCGGGAGGGGTGGAAGGCAGAGGAAGGGGAAGTGTGGAGGGGCGAGCAGAGGGGAAGGAGGAGGGACCTCCTCACTCAACTTCCGGAGCGGGCCACGCAAAACCAAACGCTCCAACTTCTGGCTCTGCAACTGTTTCATCTAAAACACGGAAAAGCAGGGGCGCCTGGGTGGCTCAGTCGGTTGAGCATCCGACTCCTGATTTCAGCTCGGGTCGTGATCTCGGGGTCATGGGCTAGATAAATAACAAGGAAACGCAGTGAGCTTCCGGCTGACCCCAATCTGCCAAGCCGGATCACTCATCCTCACCCAGTGCGTTCACTCAACCGGTATGTCCTGCGTCCCTACTGGGAACCAGCCCAGGTCTCAGGCGCCCGGGACCAGTAGGCGAGACGGACCAGAAAGGAGATGAAGAACCGCGCAGTGCGTGCTGATCTCCCAGGGTCTGCTCCGCCCCGCGTCAATGGGTTGACAGGGGCACCTGGGTGGCTCCATCCGTTAAGCGTCCAGCTTTGGCTCAGGTCATGATCTCGGGGTTCGTGGGTTCGAGCCCCGCGTCGGGCTCTGTGCTGACAGCTCAGAGCCTGGAGCCTGCTTCAGATTCTGTGTCTCCCTCTCTCTCTGCCTCTCCCCCGCTCACTCTCTGTCTCTCTCTCAAAATAAAATAAAGACATAAAATAAAATGTTTTAATGGGTTGACGGATCACTTGGCCTGAAAAGCCCCCTGCCTGGAAAGCGAGAGTCGAAGGAAACAGTTAACAGGGGGCAGAAAGGAGAAGCAAGAAATGGCCAAGCCGGGGCTCTGTCCATTCCTGACACCAGGACTCCGTCGGTCACAGGAAGAAGTAGAAACTATAAGCATCTCGTTCAATCCCTAGCAGAAGGGGGCCAAACAACGTTCGAGACTCTCATGAAGACATTCTGAGATGTGGACTCACATTCACTACGGTGAGTTTTACCTCCGTGGACACTTCGCCTGCGTGGGATTCCTACAGGTGAGCAAAGCCGCCCCGGGCAGCAGCGTGTGCAGAAATAAAGTTTCCAAACTGGGGCGCCCAGGCGGCTCAGTCAGTTGAGCATCTGACTGTGGCTCAGGTCGTGATCTCACAATTTGTGAGTTCGAGCCCCCTGTCGGGCGCTGTGCTGACAGCTCGGAGCCTGGAGCCTGCTTCAGAGGCTGTGTCTCCCTTTCCCTCTCTCTCTGTCCCTCTGCTGCTCACGCTCTGTCTCTCTCTCTCTCTCAAAAATAAACAAACATTAAAAAAAAAAAAAGAAAGTTCCCAAAGAACCAGTTCAGAACGGTGGATATTTTATAGGATGAGCAATCTGGCTTCTTCTGTGAGCCGCCAGGATGGTAGAAAGTGGGGACAGGGAGAGAACGCTGCTCTAGATGGAATAAGACTTAAAGCATCTGCACGTGACCCAGCGCACAGGCAGGAGAGTTGAAAGCAGGGTCCAGAAGATCGATTTATACACCCGTGTTCATGGGAGCATCATTCACAATCACCAAAAAGCGAAAGCAACCTGAGGGTCCACCAACAGACGATGGACACACACAATGCGGTACGTCCATACACAGGAATAGAATTCAGCCCTAAAACAGAAGGGAACTCTGACACGGGCTACGACCCGGATTAACCGTGAGGACGATGCTAAATAACAAAACGGCAAATACCTAGGATTCCGTTATGTGAGTAGCCAATTCTTTTAAACTTTTGTTTAATGTTCACTTATTTTTTGAGAGAGAAAGAGACAGCGTGAGTGGGGGAGGGGCAGAGAGCGAGAGGGAGACACAGGATCCAAAGCAGGCTCCAGGCTCCCAGCTGTCAGCACGGAGCTGACGCAGGGCTTGAACTCATGAACCGTGGGATCATGACCTGAGCCGAGGTCGGATGCTTAACCGACTGAACCACCCAGGCGCCGCCCCTGTGAGTAGTCAGATTTATAGACAGAAAGGAGGATGGTGGGAGCAGGGGCGAGGAGAGAGGATGGGGGGATTCACGTTTAATGGGGACAGAGCGTCAGCTTTGCAACGTGAAGAAAGTTCTGGAGGAGGGTGGTGGTGATGGCCGCACCACCACGTGACTGTACCTCAGGCTGTCGACCTGGAGCCGAGCATGGTTACAAGGGTAAATTCCAGGTTACGTATATTTGACCACGTTTTTTTTTTTTTTACAAAGAGAGAAAGCGCAAATGCAACTCACCAACCTTCCTGATTCAAAGAAATCAACTGGGAAACAGACACGCAGAGACATTTGACTGTGGAGTGGAAATTCGGTAATATTTTAAGAAATCATCGGGGCGCCCGGGTGGCTCAGTCGGTTAAGCATCTGTCTTCCCCTCAGGTTATGATCTCACGGTTTGTGAGTTCAAGCCCCGCATGGGGCTCGGTGCTGACAGTTCAGAGCCAGGAGCCTGCTTCGGATTCTCCCTCTCTTTCTGCCCCTTCCCCGCTTGTGGTCTCTCTCTCTCAAAAATAAATAAAACAAAAAAAATCATTGTGAATTCTCTTAATGTGGTATCAGCTTGAAAATGCCTGTGTGTTTTAGAGCTACCGTGTGAAGCTTGTAAAATCATACAAGGTCAGGGATTTGCATTAAAATAGCTCAGGAGGGGCGCGTGGGTGGCTCAGTCGGTTAAGCATCGGCTTCGGCTCAGGTCATGATCTCGTGGTTTGTGGGTTCGAGCCCCACATCGGGCTCTGTGCTGACCGCTAGCTCAGAGCCTGGAGCCTGCTTAGGATTCTGTGTCTCCCTCTCGCTCTGATCCTCCCCGACTCGCACTGTCTCTCTCTGTCTCTCAAAAATAAATAAAAAACATTTAAAAATTTTTAAAAATAAAATAAAATAGTTCAGGAAAGAAGAAAGAAAAAAACGGATTTACGATGTAAGTCTGACAAAATTCTGATATTCATATTTGGATGATGTGTGCGTGGGATTCACTGTCCTTACAAACACAGTTATTCAAGAAGTGAAAATAAACTTCCAAAGCACGAGAGCAAAGTGTTTTTGCACCATTAAATTAGAAAAAATTAAACCTATTCCAAACCATTTCATTGGTGCCTCATCCTTTTGACATTTCCATTTTATTATGTCATCGGACACTGCATATGATGTAACAGAGCAGGATATATATATAACTGACAAATAAATAAAAATATGTATGTTCCAGGTATGCCGGAAGTGTGTTTGTTTTACTGTTAGGGGTAGGAGTTCAGAAGTTTGGAGCTCATGGCTAGAAAGCCTTTGGACTCTTCATATTGTCTTGGAAAGCAAAAGGAATGGGAAACTGAGGCACAAGTTGGCCATTCAAGGAGGCTGTGGTGGAAATGACACCTTAAGCAATGTCTTCTGATTTTGGACACCCTACACTGCTTCTCTCTTTCTCCCTGATATGACCCCCTTTCTTATTTCCAGAGTTATTTGGAAGTAAATCTCCACCACTTCCTGTCGTAGAAACTCTTTGGCAGAATAGATGAGTAAGAGCTTGAGTTCTAGAGTCTGACAGTCCTGGGTTTGAACCTCGGTTCTGCCACTTTCTAGCTGTGAGGCCACAGGCAAGTCTCTTCACCTCGTCCAGACTGCCCTTTCTCATCCGTGAATTGGGGCCGATGCAGAGTCTCCCAGGTGACAGAGCAGGACAAGGCCACAAGATCAGAAGGTGTCCATCAATCAGCAGGTGCCCAGTAAACATTAGTTGTCATTATTATTGCAGATTATAGTCATTTTCCTTGGGCAACTGGGGTTTTATTTTTACTTCCTTAATTCACTGACACTTTTCTTTACCCTAAAGATCTCTTTTCAGCAGTCTGGAGAAATAACTCATTTAATCCCTTAAAGAAGCCTCACTGATTCTGAGAGAGGAAATCAAATTTCTTTGCAAAAAGAAAATAAAAGGCAACAAGAAAATGGAAATCAATAGAGACCAATGCGGGGGGGAAGCGGAGGACAGAAGCAGGTCCTAGAGAGGGTATAATAGAAGACCGGCATTCCGCATCACGGCTGCAACCATTAGGTGCACCCTAGTTATTTATGGAATGATGGATGGATAGATGGGCAGATGGATGGATCCACGGTGGGTGGGTGGATGGACAGGTGAATGGAAGGATGGATGGATGCGTGGATGGAGGAATGCATGGATGGAAGGGAGGACGGATGGAGGGATGGGTGGATAGATGGGTGGATGGGTGGGTGGATGGGTGGATGGATGGATGGGTGGATGGATGGATGGGTGGATGGGGAGATGGATAAGCAGGCAGAAATATGGGTGCGTAGATGGATGGATGGATAGTTGGATAGAAATATTGGTGGCTAAGGGCACCTTGGTGGCTCAATCAGTTAAGCAGCTGACTCTTGATTTTGGCTCAGGTCATGATCTGCAGTTCATGAGTTCAAGCCCCAGGTTCTTTGCTCACAATGCAGACCCTGCTTGGGATCCTCTGTCTCCTTCTCTCTGACCCTCCCAATGCACTCTCTCTCTCTCTCTCTCTGTCTCTTCCTCCTTCTCTCTCAAGAATAAATAAATGTTAAAAAAAAAGCACCAAAAACCATAAAATACCTACGAATAAATCTAACCAAAGAGGTGAAAAATCTATACACTGAAAACTATAGAAAGCTTATGAAAGAAATTGAAGAAGACACATAAAAAAAGAGAAAAATATTCCATGCTCC
Organism: Helogale parvula; assembly: GCA_004023845.1. Lineage (NCBI taxonomy): Eukaryota > Metazoa > Chordata > Mammalia > Carnivora > Herpestidae > Helogale > Helogale parvula. The sequence goes on from PJEM01009113.1 coordinate 57,167, forward strand.
TGGATTGGAAGAACAAATACTGTTAAAATGTCAACACTACCCAAAGTAATCTACAAATTCAATGCATTCCTTATCAAAATAACACCAGCATTCTTCACAGAGCTAGAACAAACAATCTTAAAATTTGTGTGGAACCAGAAAAGACTCCGAATAGCCAAAGCGATCTTGAAAAAGAAAAACAAACAGGAGGCATCACACTCCTGGCCTTCAAGATGTATTGCAAAGCTGTCATCATCAAGACAGTACGGTACTGACACAAAAACAGACACATAGATTAATGGAACAGAAAAGAGAACCCACAAATGGACCCACAAACGTGTGGCCAACTAACCTTAGACAAAGCAAGAAAGAATATCCAGTGGAATAAAGACAGTCTCTTCAGCAAGTGGTTCTGGGAAAACTGGACAATGACATGTAGAAAAAAGAACCTGGACCACTTCCTTACACCACACACAAAAATAAACTCAAAATGGATGAAAGACCTAAACGTAAGACAGGAAACCATCAAAATCCTAAAGGAAAAAGCAGGCAGAACCTCTTTGACCTTGGCCGCAGCAACTTCTTACTCAGTACGCCTCTGGAGGCAAAGGAAACAAAAGCAAACATGAACTATTGGGACCTCATCAAAACAAAAAGCTTCTGCACAGTGAAAGAAACTAAAAGACTACCAGTGGAACGGGGGGGAGGTATTTGCAATCAAAATATCCGCTAAAGGGCTAGTATCCAAAATCTATAAAGAACGTACCAAACTCAACACCCCAGAACAAATAATCCAGTCAAGAAATGGGCAAAAGACATGAACAAGACACTTCTCCAGGGAAGACATCCAGGTGGCCAACCGACACATGAAAAAATGCTCAACGTCACTCATCATCAGGGAAAGACAAATCAAAACCACAAGGAGATGCCACCTCACACCCGTCAGAACGGCTAACATGAACAACTCAGGCAACATCAGATGTTGGTGAGGATGCGGAGAGAGAGGGTCTCTTTTGCACGGCTGGTGGGGGTGCAAACTGGTGCAGCCGCTCTGGGAAACAGCGTGAAGGTTCCTCAGAAAGTTAAAGCAGAACTATCCTATGACCCAGCAATTGCACTACTAGGTATCTATCCAAGGGATACAGGGGTGCTGGTTCAAAGGGGCACATGCACCCCGATGTTTATAGCAGCGCTATCCACAATAGCCACAGTATGGAAAGAGCCCAGATGTCCATCGACGGATGAGTGGATGAAGAAGATGTGGTTCACATATACGATGGAGTATTACCCAGCAATCAAAAGGAATGAAATCTTGCCATTTGCAGCTACATTGATGCAACTAGAGGGTATTATGCTAAGCGAAATTAGTCAGAGAAAGACAAATATCCTATGACTTCACTCATATGTGGAATTTAAGACACAAAACAGATGAACATAAGAGAAAAGAAGCAAAAAGAATATAAAAACAGGGAGTGGACAAAACAACAGACTCTTCAATACAGAGAACAAACAGAGGGCTGCTGGAGGGCTTGTGGGAGGGGCTAAATGGATAAGGAGGCATTAAGGAATCTACTCTTGAAATCATTGCTCTACTATATGCTAACTAGCTTGGGTGTAAATTAAAAAAAGAAATTATAAAAAAAGAAACGTGGGTGAATGGATGGAAGGATAGAAGGCTGGGGGGTGGGGGTGGCTAGATCGGTGGATGGGGAGGAGAAAATCACAAGGAACACCGCTGTGGACGAATAAAGTTTGATCACATTGCCTTCTTACTTGATGCCCCAACGTGCCACCAGATGTCAGCCTAACCTCAGGAAACACCTCGGAGGCCCAATTCGCACCGCCTTCTGGGGCTACGGGGTTCACTGCACTCCGTACCCACACATCCTTCATCAGCACACCCTGAGCCCAACTCGCCAGGTTTCCTCCTAGCAGACAGAGCGCCCAGGGAAGCCCGGTGGAAAGCCCTTTGCGGTGCCGGAGCCCATGTCTGTAACCTCCCAGGGGTCCGCCTGGAGTGGAGGGAGGGGCGTTTCCAGGTGCCCAGGTGTGATTAGCATCCAGAAGCCCTGAAATTTGCACTCAGAACACCACCTTCTTGATGTCTGTCCGGGAATCCACCCCAGGGCTAAGCCTTTGCCAAAGAAGCACACTTAAGAAAAAAAAAAAAAGAAAAAAATAGAAGCCCAGCTGTCCTTCTGGACCTGGAACCGGATCCTTCACACACTGCTTCCAGCCTCAGCCTAGAGAGAGCGATTTCGATTTCGCGGTGAGGCGGCCAGCCCAGGGAGGCCACCTGCCCAAGGTCACAGGAGCGGAGCCCCCAGAACCCACCCTTCCTCCGCAAGGCGACTCCTAGGAGAAGACCCCACTTTCGGGGTCACTGGCAAAGGGAGAGGGGGCCCAGGACCAGAGCCCCCAGAGCCCGCACATCCCCCGCACAAACTTCATCTCCAGCCGCCAAGCCCTCGGGTTCAGTTCCAGGGCATGAAGTAGAAATGCGACTCCCACCCCCCAACCCACTCCCCGCCCCCCGGAAACAGCATTTCCCAGCCAGCTTCAGGAGTGCCTCCCGCGGGAAACGCTGGCCAGCCCGTCCCAGGGGCCACCCACGGACCCGGGCACAGGGCCTGCCATGCCTACCACGAACCCCCTGCTCGGGGCGCCCTGGGCTGCGCAGGGGGCCCAGGGGGGCTTCCAGGCAGAGAACTTAGGGGCGCGCTCCCGCCCGCCCGGAAACCCGCCCCCTGGGGCGTGCCCGTCCCCCCACCCCCCACCCGGTGTCCCGGCCGGACTCACTCCCATTCCTTCCTCCTGGCCTGCGGGGTGCTGTGGACCTTGTGCGCCTGGTGGGCCAAGATGACATCCCGGTGGTCCACCACGCCGCCGCGCCGCCTCAGAGGGGGCCCCGGGCAGGTGCCGCTCCCCCGGGGGCCCCGCGCGTCCTGCGGGCAGCTGGCCGTGCCGTCCGCACCCGGGGGCCCCGAGCCGCCGTCGTGCAGGGCGTCATAACTGCGCGGGGAGAACATGGGATCCGGGACCCGGGGGGCCTTCCACATCCATGGGCCTCGCTCAGAACTCGCAGGGTCTTCGGCCTCCAGCACAGCGCGCAGCTAGAGGGGAGAGAGCAGAGAGCGCGCGGAGGGTGAGCGCGGCGCGCACTGAACAGGGGCAGGAGGGAGGGGAGCCCGAGGAGAGGCGCGCTGCCCCCGGGCCGGCGAGCGGGGTTTGCCATTTCCTTGGCAACTCGGGCCGGGAAGCGAGTTCTCGGGAGCTGCCCGGCAACCGGCGCGGCCTGATGGAGGGACACACCAGCGAGGGTGGGACACGGGACGGCCCAGCACCTCGGCGCTGCGCTCCTCAAAATGGGTCATGGAGAGCCTGCCCGTTCACGCCCCTCCTGTCCCTGGATCTTGTGAGCCCCGCGGAGTCACGGAGAAAAACAAAAGGGCGAGATCAAGGGTCGGCTTGAAAATCCACGTGGGGCGTGGCCACCTGTCCTGGGAGCCTGCCTGCTCTTAGCTACCTGTCTGCGTTTTTGAAAAGAGAAAAGGGACAGGGGTTCCTACCGCTCACAAATGCATCGGGAGTTGGGGGGAGGGGTACTCAGCACGGGAAGGCACCCAGAGGAACTCCGAGCCCCGAGATGTTTGTCTCCGTTTTCATTCACTTATTCACTCAACAAACGCTAAGTGAGCAGCTACTTGCTGGGAGCTGGGGACACAGGCGAGAAGGAGACAAAGATCGTCGTGTCATGAGATGGTCAGTTCTGCGGGTGGGGGGACACGGATGATGAATACAGTCAGTGCATTAGGTAGAGATTAGGGGGCTAAAAGTCTGGAAATTAATCAGCAAAGGTGCACTGGTTTCCCAGGAGCCCCGGTCACAGCCTAGATGGTTTAAGCAACAGAAATTTATTTCCCCACAAATCTGGAGGCTACAAGTCCAAGGTCAAGGTATTGGTAGGGTCGGTTTCTTCAGAGGCCTCTCTCTTTGACTTGTAAATAGCTGTCTTCCCTGGTGTCTCCACATGGTCCTGCATGTGTCTGCGACTTAATGTCCCCTTACAAGGACATCAGTTGGACTGGATTAGAGCCCACCTATATGCCCTTGTTGTATTTTAATTCCTTCTCTAAAGGTCCTATTTCCAAATACAGCCATGTTCTGAGGTCCTGGGGGTTAGTGTTTCAGTATATGAATGGGGGTGGGGGTGGGGCACAATTGAGTTCATAATAAAGGGTGACAGGAAGTACTGGGTGGGCTGGCTTTTTTATTAAATGGGGGGGGTCAGAGATGATCTCACTGAAAGAATGACATCTGAGCAGACGCCCTAAGGAGGCCATGAAGGAGTCATGTGAGTATTTGAGGGAAGAGTGTTCTGGGCAGCAAGAAGAGCATGTGCAAAGGTCCCGCGGTAGGACTGCGTCTGACTTGCTCAAGGAAGAATGAGGAGGCCCCAGCAGCTGTGAGTGACTGAGGACGGAGTAGAGGTGATGAGGATGGGGAGGGGGGGACAGAGCTTGTGGGGCCTTTTGGACCATGGGGAGGACGCGGCTTTTGGAACGCACGCCCCACCGAACAGCATATTTCCAATCTCAAACTTATTTCTCCACCACTTGCCTCTCAGCGTCTGCCCAAGAAAAGCAGACCCACTGGAAGGCTCGCGTGCGTGAAACAGGGTTAGGAGGCTGAATCTCAGGCACGAATGTTGGTAAGTCATCTCAACACCCAGGGATGGAAGGAGATGGGTGCAGAGAAAGGGGCCACCTCCGGATGGCCATACAACAATGGAAACAACGACTTCCTATTTCCTCTCTCCCTGCTGAAAGCATCCAGACGGAGAGCTGTCCTAGCTTCTCCTCAGCAGACCAGCTCAACACCAATTTAATGACAACAGTTACCGTCTGGTTTTTTCCAAGTTGTAGACCTGAGGGGGTTTACTAGATCTCTCCTTCCCAATGCCGTTGAGCCTCAACTCACTCTCATGAAATCTTACGACATTTAGAAAGCCTTTGTGTTTTTCCACATGCACTCCTCTTGCATTGAAAAAACAATCTGTAATTCCTTCTATGAGCATGGACCCATGGAGGCACTTTCCTTCCCATTTTACAGAAATACGACTGAGGACAGAAAGTGGATTCAAGGACCTGCCATCAGGTTCCATTTCTACCTGCAGAAGTCACCCCTGTCCCCCAAAAATATTATTACTGCCTCAGTATTTTATTTTTTTTAGTGTTTGTTTATTTTTGATAGAGAGAGACACAAAGTGCAAGGGGGGAGGGGCAGAGAGGGAGACACAGAATCTGAGGCAGGCTCCAGGCTCTGAGCTGTCAGCACAGAGCCCGATGCAGGGCTCAAACCCATGAACTGTGAGATCATAACCCAAGCCGAAGCCAGATACTCAACCAACTGAGCCGCCCAGATGCCTCGTCAGTATTTAAAAAAAAAAAAAAAAGAATGCAGCTTACAGGCTGGGTGTGCTGTATAGAATCTACCCCAGAGACCTGGCACAGGGGAAGCACCTTGATGGAGAAAGTTCTGCACCTACAGAAGGTGTGTTTGTACCTGGGAAGGTGGGAGGAGGGGCAGGAAACACCACACCCCGGGTGACATCTCCTGGGACGTCCCCCTGCTTGTCCGGCAGCCCCAAGACAGGATGCTCTGCAGCCTACAGTGCACGCTGCCCGTCTCCCCGGTTCACTGCCGGCTCCCAGATCACCCTGATGCCCGAGCCACAAATTGCGTAGTCACTCCTCCACTCCCTGCGTCAAATGCGTCATCGGGTCCCAACCACTGGCCTCCAAAACATACCCTGAACCTGCTCACTGTGGCCGCAGTATGCCCCCTCCCCCTGGCAACTTCCTCCTGGACTTGGGCAGCTGCCTCTCTCGGGTCAGGGGGCTTCCCAACCCCCACCCTGCACTCTGCTGGGCAGTCAGGGGGTCTTTCTGGAAGTCTGTGGTCAGCATTTCATTATAGGAATAAGAGCCACACCCTACAGGGCTGCCCCTGTCCCCCTGACCTCATCCCCTTCTCTTCTCCGCTTGGCCCTCCCAGCTCCAGACTCACGGGCCCCCTCAACCATTCCTGATCTCTGCCCAGCTCATTTCGCCTTTGCACCTCCTGTTCCCTCTCCCCGGAATGCTGTTCCCCTCATCTCCGATGGGCTGAATCCCTTTCATCTTTCAGGGCTAGGGTCAGACGTGGGCACTCCCCATCACATTCTCCTCACGGGGTTGGCCAGTCTCTGGGACGGATCCCCCGTGCAGACCCCAGAGGATGTCAGCACCACACAGGCGAGGATCACGTCTGTCTTGTTGCTGTGGGGTCCCTGCCACCTTAAATATTTCTTGCCTGAATGAATGAACGGTTTTAGGAACGGGTCGACCCAGGAAAACAACAGGAAGCACCTGGCACCGGCTGGGGGTCCCAGACTTCTCCTAAGCAGGGAAGGGATGACGTCTGGGGGGAAAGAAGATGTAGGTCCTAACCCGCCACACAATCAGCTCTCTGTGTGGCCCCCAACCAACTGCTCGACCCTCGAGTCTGCTTCCTCCTGCCCGGCTGGAGGGGACAAGCGACACAGAGGGCCATCGTGAGGGCTCGGGGAGCTGACCTGTGCACCGGCAGCGTCCCGAGCGTGGCGCCGGGCCACAGAGGTGCTCGGTCACACACCGGCTCTCTCGCATGTTGATGCCATGGCGAGCAGGCGGGGCGGGGGACAGCTGCTCTGGTGACACGGTCCCGCGTGCCCCGCGGGGCCCTCGCAGGCGGTTCCGAGCTGCCGCGGCCCAGCTGTTCCATGTGTACACACACGAGAAGCAAACACAGCCCCGGCGGATGGGCACTCGTCAGCCGGGTGTCCGGCCCTGGCTGCCGCTGGGCCCCACGAGCAGGTGCGCCGTCACCTGTCTCTGTTTGCCCGGCCACGGCCCAGAGGAAGCGTGTGGGGTTGCCCCCCCCCCCCATCAAAGCAGCCGGGTCCTGGGAACAGGTGGTGCAAAGCGAAGACAATGGGGGGGGAAAGCAAATAGAAGAAAAGGCATTAAGCCGAAGGTCCCAGAAAGCCCTATTGGTGGTTTTTTTTTTAAATTTTTTATGTGTTTTTTTTTTAAATTTTTGAGAGACAGAGAGACAGAGAGAGACAGTGCGAGCAGGGGAGGGTCAGGGAGAGAGGGAGACACAGAATCTGAAGCAGGCTCCAGACTCCAGGCTCCAGGCTCTGAGCTGTTAGCACAGAGCCCGACGCGGGGCTTGAACCCATGAACTGTGAGATCATGACCTGAGCCGAAGCCGGACACTCAACCACCGAGCCACCCAGACGCCCCAAGAAAGTCCTATCGTTAATGTAATAACACTAGAGGTTTACGAAGCACCAGGTAATCACTTGTTCCCACCACTTTCCCCAATCCAAACTGAAGCACCGCCCCCTGAGAGGCGGGGCGGACCCTCCTGCCAGGCCGGGACCAGCCTGAGTTCCCATGGCAACCGGATGGCGCCTGCAAAGGCGGGGATGATTACAGGCCAGTAGTTTCTGGTGCTCTGGGCTGGGAGTCAGGAGGGAGGGAGGGGCCGCAGGGAAGTCTGGGGCCCTGCTGGGACCCCCCCCCCCCCACGTGTGGACAGGGACACTACACAACGGGGCTGGGCACCCATGGGTGACACAAGGGCTAATGACAAGTAAAGGACCTTTATCTCTGGTGAAAACCCATTAAGGTACAACAGTGAAGAAAAACAGCAAAGGGAAAACACTCCCTAAAACTTCTGGAGCTCATCATATGCGTTGAAAAACACCCGACGCTCCTAAAAACGGACAGGATGGGAACTGAGAAAAATGCCCCGCGGTCCTTCCTTCAGGAAATAAAACAAAGGCTAGGCAGGGGCAGGCTTCTCCATACACGACTTGGCTTTAGTCGCTGCTGGTGGGTGTCTCCTCGCCTGTGTCCGGGAGGAAAACTGAAAAACTTAAAAACAGCCAGGTAGGGGCGCCTGGTGGTTCGGTCAGTTGAGCTGCCGCCTTCTGCTCAGGTCATGATCTCACGGTTTGTGGGTTCGAGCCCGCTTCGGGCTCTGTGCTGACAGCTAGCTCAGAGCCTGGAGCCTGTCTTTGGATTCTGTGTCTCCCTCTCTCTCTGACCCTCCCCTGCTCGCACTGTCTCTGTCTGTCTCTCAAAAAAAATAAGTAAATAAACATTTTAAAAAATTATTTAAATCAGCCAGGTAGTTTCACTCCTGGGTGCACATAAGCACCAAGAGTCACATTCATAAAGCTCTATTCAGAGTAGCTCCAAACTGTAGACTCCAAAGGTCCATCAACAAGACAGCAGAAGAGCAAACCTAGACGCATCCGTGTGCGGGAATACTACGCAGCAATGAAAAAGGACTGCTGCTGGCGACACTGGGGGGAGTCTCAGACAGACCTACCGTGTGAGCACCTTGTTATGAGACTCAAAAACAAGCACAAGTAACTACAGTGATAAGAACAAGAACGCTGTTGACCTTGGCAGGGGAGAGGGGGTTGACGGGGCTGGAACTCAACGGAGCCAGCTGGTGAGATTTCCAGATAAAATACAGGATGCCCAGTCACATGTGATATATGAGAAAGCTATTAGCCATTTGTCAGAAATATAATTTCAACCACGTGTTCTACATATTGTTTCATTTCCCTTTTTTTATTTTTTTAATGTTTATTTATTTTTGAGAGACAGAGCATGAGTGGGGGAGGGACAGAGAGAGAGGGAGACACAGAATCCAAAGCAGGCTCCGGGCTCTGAGCTGTCAGCACAGAGCCTGACGCAGCGCTCGAATCCATGAACTGTGAGATCATGACCTGAGCCAGAGTCGGACACTCAACCTACTGAGCCACCCAGGTGCCCCGGTTTCATTTCCTTAACCTGGCACCCCACTGGGGGGATGGAAGTTCCTTGACTCTGACCTGGATAATGGGGAGAGACCAGTATATGACCACGTGTAAAAATTCATTTGAGCATCTTGCATGTTTGTTATATCGCACGCACACACACACAATATTTTTAAAGTTAGCATAATCGTAGAAAATTCATTAAGAAGGATTAGGCATGGGGCGCCTGAGTGGCTCAGTCAATTGAGCATCCAGCGCTTGATTTCAGCTCCGGTCACGATCCCAGAATCGTGGGATCAAGCCCCATGTCATGTTAAATGTGAAGCCTGCTTGGGATTCTCTCCCTCTCTCCTTATGCCCCTCTCCCCTGCTCACACACGCTCTCTTTCTCTCTGAAATTAAAAAAAAAAATTTTTTTTTAATTTATAAAAAGGATTAGACATGTCCTTTCTTCCAATGATGAAGTTTGGGGTTGGGAAGAAGAGCACCCTAGACCAGGTCTCCCTGCCTAAACACAAGTCCCAGAGGTGGTGGGAAATCTATGTTCTCCTGTTACAGATTAAGATAGAGCTTCCTCGGGGCACCTGGAGGACTCAGTCGGTTAAGCGTCAACTTTGGCTCAGGTCATGATCTCACAGTCCGTGGGTTCGAGCCCCACATCGGGCTCTGTGCTGACAGCTCGGAGCCTGGCGCCTGCTTTTGATTCTCTGTCTCCCTCTCTCTCTGCGCCAGCCCCCCAATAAATAAACATTTTAAAAAAGTTTAATAAAAATAAATAAACATTTTTTTGAAAGAGAGAGAGAGAGCAAAGAAATACGGCCTCCACATGCACTCACTCCCCCCCCCGCCCCCCGCTCTCTCTCAGCCTTTATTCTCTCCACTCGTGGTTTCAGCCTCTCCTGGGGGTCTCGCTCCTCCCCGTGTTGAACGTGCTCCCCGGTCCACACAGCATCTTCATCCAGCCCCGGACGAAGCAAGGTTGCCAAGGCCACCCTGGAAACGGTCTCCCCTCCAGAGTTCGAGGCTGAGAGTGTGAAATTCAGCAGACCGTGGAGTCCCACAGCCAGGATGACGCTAATCCAAATGTCATTTTCCACCGACCTTCAGACGCATTTGTCACCTTCCGGAGGAGGTTTCACCGGGCTGATAGTTAAAGCGATTTCCGAGCCCTGAGCAAACACTCTTGCGAGCAGGTAGCCAGGTGGGGGCGGGGGGGTGGGGGGGAGGCTCTGCCCCAGAGTAAAAATGGACAACAGGGAGGAATAAAAGCAAAAAGCAATGGGTGAAATGACATCAAACTAAACAGCCTCTGTCTGTTGCTTCTCGGCCTCTTGGCTGGGATCAAGTGTCAAAGGTTTCTGGGTAGAGGAAAATGTATGCAAATCATAGGTCTGATAAGGAGTGAGCATCCCAAATCTACGAAGACCTCATGCAACTCAATATAAAAAAAACATCTAATTAATGGGTAGAGGAGCTATATAGATTTTTTTTTAATGTTTTATTTATTTTTGAGAAAGAGAGAGACAGCGTGAGCAGGGGAGGGTCAGAGAGAGAGGGAGACACAGAATCCGAAGCAGGCTCCAGGCTCTGTGCTAGCGGTCAGCACAAAGCCCGACGCAAGGCTCGAACCCACAAACCGTGAGATCATAACCTGAGCCGAAGTTGGACGCTTAACCAAACTGAGCCTCCCAGGAGCCCCATAAGTAGACTTTTTCCAAAGAAAGTATCCAAATAGCCATGGAGCACGCAAAAAGGTGCTAAGTGTCCATTCACAGCCGGGGAAATGCAAACCACACTGAGAAATCACTTCACACCTATGAGGAAGGTCATTATCAAAAGGACAGAGAAGTGTGGCCGAGGCGGGGCAGAAATGGCCACCTCCGGAGGCCTGAAGAGCAGGCAACTCTTGATCTTGGGGTGTTGGGGTTGTGAGTTCGAGCCCCACGTTGGGCGTAAAGATTACTTAAACAAAAACGTAAACAATGTTTTTAAAAAAGAAAAGAAGTAACCCCATGCACTGTTGGTGGCTGTGACAATGGGTAACGACGGAAGCACCCACATGTCCATCCACAGATGAACGGATGAACAAATGTGGCGTACACGGACAGCGGAATATGAATAAGCCCTTGAAAAGGAAGGGGATTGGGGCGCCCGGTGGCTCAGCCGGTTAAGCGTCCGGCTTCAGCTCAGGTCATGATCTCACGGTTCATGGGTTCGAGCCCCGCATCGGGCTCTGTGCTGACAGCTCAGAGCCTGGAGCCTGCTTCAGATTCTGTGTCTCCCTCTTTCTCTGACCCTCCCCTGCTCACGCTATCTCTCTCTGTCTCTCAAAAGTAAATAAAAAACATTAAAAATTTTTTTAAAAAATAAAAGAAAAGGAAGGGGCTTCTCAGGATGCCCGAGTGGCTCAGTCTGTTGAGTGTCTGACTCTAGACTTTGGCTCTGGTCATGATCTCATGGTCATGAAATCGAGCCCCATGTTGGGCTCCTCCCTAACAGAGAGCCTGCTTGGGATTCTCTCTCTCTCTCTTTCTCTCTCTGTCTCTCTCTCTGCCCCTGTCCCACTCATGCTTTCTCTCTCTCTTAAAATAAATATTTTTTTAACATTAAAAAAGAAAAAAACAGATGGTGGACACCAGTGGCTGAGTGGGGGAGGGGAGTAGAAATGGGCATCAGGGTTTGATGGGGACAGAGTTTCAGCCTGGGGACGACGGAGAAGTTCCGGAGATGGATGGGGGCGGGGGCTGTGCCACAGTGTGGATACATGGAACCGGACATGTAAAAAAAAAAACTAGTTAAAATGGTAAATTTTCTGTGATGTGTATTTTATTAAACATGTCTGTGTAAAAAAGGACACCATAGCAGGTGATCCAAAACTCCCACACATCCAGGGGCACCCGGATGTCAAGTGTCCGGCTTCCGCTCAGATCATGATCTCACTGAGCCCTGCGTCGTGCTCTGGGCTGACAGCTCGGAGCTCTGAGCCTGCTTCAGATTCTGTGCCCATCTCTCGGCCCCTCCCTTGCTCAAGCTCTCTCTCTCTCTCTCTCTCTCTCAAATATAAATAAAAACATTTTTTAAAAATTTTAATAAATAAAATATAAAATATAAACCAGCAAGTCTCCAAACCACTAAAAAAAGTAAAATCCACACATCTTAGTAAAGGTACTTCCGTACCCACAGCCACCTCGGTGTTTCAGCCTTCGTGCCTCACTTCCCGATACCCACCCACCGAGGACACGCTGAGCAGAGACAGACACGCTCCAAGGCTACCTGATTTGGGCAGCGCAGGCGCACCCCACACCCCACCTTTGCCCAGAGAAGCAGAGGACAAGGTCACCGAAAAATAAAGCCAGAGCCAAATTCCAGAATGGTTCCCACATCCGTGCAAACAGGGCTAAAGAAAACGCCAGGCCAGATGGCAGAGAGCAGCCCGCAGGCAAGGCCCTGAACAGGGCTGCACAGGTCCATCCCCTGGTGAGATGCAATCAGGACCCAGCTGGGGTCGGCTGTCACCTGCTTTCTCCCTCGGGCCAGCACAGCCGAGACCGTGGGCTCCCTCCCCCTTGCATGAAAGGAGGGCCTGGGACCCCTGGGGTTCAGAGGCAGCCCCAGGACATTGGCTGAGGCCGAGGAGGGAGAGAGCGGAAGGCTGCTGGGGGAGATCCGTGTGAGCCCCTGACTCTCAAGTTGAATTCTTTCTCCTGACTTCAGGTCATGCCTCAGCCTCCCCTCACCGGCTTGTGCGTGCGTTTACCCGGCGACATTTATTGAGCACCTGCTGGGTGCCAGGCTCTGTCCTCGGAGGCCGCTGGGAATCCAGCAGTGAACGAAAGAGACTCAAGGACCCTGCCCTCGTGGAGCTGATATTCCAGTGGGGAAGACAGACAAGGAACAAGATAAACAAAGTACACAGAATGTCGGATGGAGAAAAGCAAATGAGGAAACTGAAACGTCACTGAGAGAAGGTGGCCACAAGAGGCCCCGGTGAGGAAGAAGCATTGGAATGAAGACTTGAAAGAGGTGGGGGGGGGGGATCCATGAGGGTGTCCAGGTGGAGAAAAGCATTCCAGACAGAGGGAAGAGTCCGTGCAAAGGTCCTGTGGCTGGAACATGCCTGGTGTGTTCAAGGAACGGCAAGGAGGCCTGCGTGGCTAGGGTGGAGTGAGCGAGCCTGAACGGGAATGGGGGGGGCAGGGAGGTGATGGGGACAGAGGGCGCCAGGCCTCGTGGGCCACGGGAAGGACCTCGGCTTTGGGTGAGCGAGGTGGGAGCCATGCAGGGTTCTAAGCACAGAAGGGAGAAGCCCATGGGCTCTCTGGTCATCAAGTTTCCAAGAAACTCAAAATGCAGCACAGTTGGGGGCCCCTCTCCCCCTCCTTCATCCCACATTCTACTCAAGGTCAGGGCCAATGACTCTGCCTCACGCTTCCTCTCCCACTGGCCATGGCTCCGGTTCCAGGCCGCATTCCCTCCGCGCTCGTTCCTCCCTGAGCATCTCCTCCCTCCATAGACTGTCGGGTCATCCACTGACCGATCCTGAAAGGCCTCCCCACTGCCAATCCAGAACCGCCCCCGACTCCCACGACTCTGCCTCCGTCCTGAAGGCCCTTCCCTCTCTCCACCCCAAAGTCCAGCTCAAAAGATGCTTCTGCTAGAAGCCTCCTGGGGGACTCAGCCAGTGCCCACACCCCTCGCCCACCCACCCATGCCCACAGCCCCCTACCTCCAGCACCAACCCCCCCTCCCCAGTCTGCAGCCAGCCACCCTGGCATGGGATCCTGGATCCGCCACCCCCCTGCTGTGTGACCTTGGGCGAGTCACGTCACTTCTCTGGGCTGCAACTTCCACATCATCGGCGAAATGATCACTTTCTTCACAGAGTCATAACTGATGAACTAATTTCTAGGTAACATGCTTAAAAGAGCGTCCTGCACATGGAAAGCCCTAGATCCGTGCTTGCCCTGATCATGCCTGTGGCTACCAGGATTATCCCATTCTCTGCAGGGTCCCCAAAGCCTAGGACAGAGCCTGGCTTACACGGGAGACCCAGGAAGTACTTGTGGAAAGGGAGGTCACTGGTTCCTGTTGTCCAGGCCGGGCACTCTCGCAGCCAGACCAACATTGGGATGCTCGATGCCATTTATCATTCTCTCCCTCCCTCCCTCCCTCTCTCTCTCTCTCTCTCAAACTTACTTGACTCTATCCGTGCTGGAAGACCCAAAGGACAAAAGGACAGTCCTTCAATGTGTCTTCTATTTAATTTTTTTAAATGTTTTATTTATTTTTGAGAGACAGAGTGAGCAGGGAGAGGAAGACACAGAATCTGAAGCAGGCTCCAGGCTCTGAGCTGTCAGCACAGAGCCCGACACGGGGCTCGAACCCACGAACCGTGAGATCATGACCTGAGCTGAAGACGGACGCTTAACCGACTGGGCCACCCAGGCGCCCTTCAATGTGTCTTCTTGAACAAAACCACTAAACAGAGGAGGTGGGTAGCATTGCCTACGCCCCACACCTTCAAATTCCCCCCTTCCCTGCTCAATGCATATTTTTTTGACCCCTCAGGTGAAGGTTTCACCTCCCCTTCCTCATTCTGCCCCTTCAGCCGGGCACTGGCTGTGCATGGCCTCCATGTGTTAATACGTCACATTAATTAATCATCATGGCAATTATGCTGACGTCCTGCATTTGTTCAACAAATATTTATTGAGCACCAACTGTGCGCCACCGTGATTCAGTTACTGTGTGCCTTGGGGTCTAAGAACCCTTGAGAAATCATCTAGAAAGGGTCTCCCCTTAAGGCTGAAGGAAATCTCAGTGATGGCTTTGGCTGGAGAGAAATGACAGGATACAAAAGTTGGAGCCGCTTTAGAGAAAGGGGAGTGCCTCTCCCATCCAGCCTTGACGTTGACAGATGAGCGCAGACCCAGCCCCGCCTACACTTTTGTTCTTGGTAACTCAGAATTACCCTGTGAAGTCACTGGTCCGTGCTATGGCTCTGAACCCTTATCTGACCCGCAGGATGTAGGGCAGGGGCAGGTGGGTCATGGGAAAAAAGAGGGAAATATGAGCTACAAAAAAAAAAAAAAAAAAAGAAGTGAAAGAAGCCAGTCACAAAGGCCACCCGGTGTATGATTCCACTTATATGAAATAGGGAGGGTGGGGGACTTGCAGGGAGGGGCGGCTCTGAGTGACTGCTTCACCAGGAGGGGCCCCCCCTCTGGGGGATGGAAACATTCTGGAACTAGAGAGAAGGGGTGGTGGCGCAGCAGTGTCACTGTACTAAATGCCATCAAATTACACGCTCTGAGGGGCTCCTGGATGGCTCAGTGGGTGGAGGGTGCAATTCTTGATCCCGGGATTGCTGGTTCGAGCCCCGCCCACGCTGGGTGTTGTGTTGAGATTACTTAAAAAAAACTAAATCTTAAGAAAAAGTATGCACTTTAAAATGGTTAAAACGGAAGGGGCGCCTGGGCGGCTCGGTCAGTAAGCCTTCGGCTCTTGATTTTGGTTCAGGTCAGGATCTCACGGTTTTTGGGTTTGAGCCCCTCTTAGGGCTCTGTGCTGAAGTGCAGAGCCTGCTTAGGATTCTCTCTGCCCCTCCCCTGCTCACATGCTTGCACCCTCTCTCAATAATAAATAAATTTTAAAAGATTTTTTACTAGCAAAAAATTTTTAAATGTTAAAATGGTAAATTGGTAAACTGCACATTATGCATAGTTTATAACGTAAAAAACAAAAGAAATTAGACACATACCTTCACTCTGGGGAGTAACTTAAAAGTAGCCAATTTGCCAAAAGTCTAAAGGTCCTGTCCTTTCTCTTAAAACTTGGTGTAGGGGCGCCTGGGTGCCTCAGTCTGTTGAGTGCCCAATTTCAGCTCAGGTCATGATCTCACGGTTCGTGGGTTCGAGCCCCATGTCGGGCTCTGTGCTGACAGCTCAGAGCCTGGAGCCTGCTTCGGATTCTGTGTCTCCCTCTCTCTCTGCCCCTTCCCCGCTCACATTGTCTCTCTCAAAAATAAATAAACGGTAAAACAACAAAATAAAAAGAAACACATTTTAAAAGGAAGTCAGTAAATTTGAAAAGAAAAAAAATTTTTACTAAAAAAAGTAGCCAAGATTTAGTGAGCACCCTCCTGTATACCCAGGACTATGCATCATCTAGCCAGGCCTTCCAGAAACCCTAGATGGAGGCTGCCAGTGCTGGCCTGGGGGTCGGCCAGGAACACGGAGGGGGAGGCGCAGAGGACCAAGTGAGGCCCCTGGGACTTCTCTGGACTCTGACCCCACTCGGAGCAGCCAGGAAGGGTTCAAATGCAGATTCTAACTCAGCAGAGCAGGGTGGGGCCTGAAAATCTGCTTTCCTAAGGCTGCTGCCGGTACCAAGGTCTGATGCCCAGCGCCAAGTCAGTCAGCTTCCTCCATCAGACAGGCTTGGCCTTGCCAGAGGAGGGCAGACCAGCTCAAGTGCCCACTGCCTGTCACTAGCCAGACAGAACCGGCTGAAAGTTCCCAGAATAGAGTATTTCTCACTTGCCCCTGGTCATTAGTGCCTCTGACCCTGGAAGCTAACAATTCAAAAGAATGATGAAGTACGTAGGTAAAATCCTCTGCCGAGTCTTGGACCCCAGAGCTGCACTCGGCGCGCCTCCGCGGTCACTCACACAGTACTTTGCTCAATGTCAGTTCTACCCTGTGTCCCTGGAACCCTGGTCCTGATCTTTGGGGGGGGGGGGGGCTGAAAGATGACAGCATGGAATTAAATCCGCCTTAAATAAACCCTCCTAGAGGAAGGATGGTATCTGCCCCGAGTGAGTCTTCAGGCGGCATCTCTGGTCGTTGGGGAAAACAAAATTGTCAACAGGGTTAAACTCGGCTACCGAAGACGTTTGCACTTGGGGGAAGGGGGGCTTCCTACAGCCTGGAGGTTGGGTGGTGGGAGGGACTAGAAGCCAAGTGGGAAGGGAGGGGCCAGCATCAGTCACAGACCCCCCAGACTCCCTCCATTCCCCCCACCCCGACCGCAAGGGGCTTTAGCATGTCCCCGAAAGAGCCCACCTGGGCCACGGCAAGGGTGCTGGGAAGCCATGGACTCTGAAAAAGAATCCAGTCAGGGCCGCATCCCCAGGACCCTGGCTCGGAGCTCCGGAGCCCGGGGGCGCAGAAGGGGCTCCCCTCCTGTCCACTCAGCCCCAGCTTGAGGCCGCCGCCTCCAGGAAGGCGCTCTGTCCTCCTGTTTACATTCTATTCCGGTTCCTTCTCCCGGCTCCGGCTCCCAGGGCCCCCAGAAGCCGGAGCCCAGCCCCACACCCCCACCCCCGGAAGGCAGGAGCCCGGCGGCGCCCCGCCTCCCCCGCCCGCCCCCTCGGGTCGCGACAGCACGTGTCCTCCGAGGCTGTCGCCGGCGGAGGCAGCAGCTCCTGCAGGAGGGAAGAGGGATCCCGCCGCCTCGCTCACTTCTTGAGGCACAAAACAGCCACCCTGAGAGTCAACCGTGTCCATAGTAAAAGGGGAGAGGTTGGTCCAGAGGGGTGCCCGTCGCTGTCCCTGCTTGTCACTTGGCGCGAGGGAGGCGAGAATGTCAAATACTAAACCGAGCCAGCGGTTTCTCCTAAGACGATGCAATTGTTCTCAACGGCCCAAACTCCATCTGCTCCAGCCCTTTCTCCAGCATTCACGCCGCCTTGAGCACAGAAAGCCAGGCCGGCCGCCCCGGCGCGGGCAACTTTTGTTTCGGGGGATCTCCCCCCACCCCCTCCACCCCCGGCAAAGACAGAAGCGATGGGGGAGGGGGAGGCACGCACGATCCCGGGAGCCTTATC
>PJEM01009114.1:0-74740 GCA_004023845.1 Helogale parvula
CATTTGGCACTGGCTGTCAGCTGGGACACTTCAGGTGACCCCCACCTCTCACCCTCCACCAGGCTTCCTTACATGGCACCTGGCTTCTCCCAGGCCTAGTCTTCAGCCTCTCACAAAGTCACAGTATCATCCCAGATTCAAGAAGAGGAGAAATAGATTCCACTTCTGGACAGGAGGAGGTAGGACGAAGGTGCGGCCATATTTAATCTTCCACATAAGAGGAAGACTAAGTGTAGGAGGGAACACGAGTTTATGGCCATAGAGATAGAAGAGGGCATTGAAGTCAACCCAAAGGAAGAGACTTCCCAACCCAAAGGGCACATAACACTAGAAAGAATGTAAAAAAGAGGGGAAGAGATGGGCCGAGAGAGACAGAGTTGAGGTGGAGGTGACCAGAGGCTGGAAAGAACCAAGAAAAAACTCAGTCTAGAAACTGAGAGAAGAGAGATTGACAGAATGATATGTTGCCAGCATGCAATGTGCCTTTAAAAAAAAGAAAGAAAAAAGAATCACTACACGTGATAACTAAAAAGACTCTAATGATCATAGTGAGGGAAGTTTGGGAGAATGCTAAGAATAGACACAAAACTACTCTAGATACTATGTCTGGGGGTGCTGAATTCCTCCCGGTATACCCAGGACACATCACACCCATAAATGGAGATGCGTGTGCTGGCACTCCCTGGTGAAAGAGTTCTTCCTCCCCATCCTGCTGACCTCAGTCTTGGTCAAGTGACCTGCTTTGGCCAGAAGTCACGTGAGCCACGTGAGCATAAGTTTTCAGATCCATACACGGTTCCATCATCGCTCTCTTATTCCCTCTGGGTGCTGCTCCTTCAACCCGGATCCCAGAGGGATGTTGGTGAACACAATATAACAGCAAAAGTTAACTCACATGGTACTCAGTAAATATTCGTTGAGTCCTATCAAGACAAAACAATGAGAGTCCAGAATTGGGAGTGCTCAATTGTGACTGAGGTGACAGTCAGAGACGGACTCCAGAGAACACTTATGCCAGACCTGGAAATCTCACCAGGATTTAAAGAGGAGGCAACTGGGGAAGTGGTATGTTAATGTCCCAATAACCAAGACCACGTATACTCTTGGGAGAATTTTTTATGTTATAATCTCTGCATAAAAATTTTCTAGTTCCTACGAATACTTGTTTAATAGTATGCTTTGGTTCTCTTTTGAAATATGTTTTGAAAACCTATAACAGCAAACATGGGCTGCATATTAATGGCTTGGCCCAGCTTATGCATAGGAAGGAGGTCCAAATAAAATCGGAGTTTCAGAGTAGAAAAAATAAAGAGGGATTTGAAAAGAGCCCCGGATTCTTGCCTGAAAAAAATTATTCTCCTTTTAAGAGACAGACATCTGACACCCAAGGGAAGCTCGCCCACAGAAACAGAGCCCCCTTCAGAATGTGGGCAATCGAGGCCTTGCAGTAATGATATGGCCCCACCAGTGCTCCCCTTTCCCTCCCCAGGGCCTAGCTGTCTTACAATGTAGCAACAGAGTCTGCTGTCTGATGTCTCCTGTCTTAAAATATATCAGGAGAAGGCAGGCTGTGAACAGGTTGGGAGTGGAAACCCTCTGGAATTCAGAGGCTGTACCCACCCCTCCAAGGCTCCGGGTGAGGCGACCTGACAGGGTGACTCTGTGAGTGTGTATGCGTGTGTGTTGAGTGTGTGTGTGTGTGTGTGTGTGTGCACATTCACTTGAGCAGAGGAAGTCAAGGCAAATAGTTTAATCACGACCATCCCTCGAGGCACTTTGGAATAATTTTCTCATTAGAGAACGTAACATGCAGCATGACTAATGTTCAGTCAGACGGTAGCTCTTGCAGACCCCCGCTCACCGCCATTACGTAGGCCTCAGCTCTGATTAATGGGGGAGGGCTTCCGTCCTTCCTTCTTGGGCCCGGGATGGCTGGGGTCTGGTGACGGGGAGGAGAAAGGGAGGGGAGGCAAAATCTTTTTTCAAATATAAACAAGAGAAATAAAATAATGGGACCCCTCAGGGCTTGAAGCTGCCGTGATTAGAGTTGGAGGTGGCTTCACCCCCTGGGGTCCCCGGAGTTGGGGCAGCACACCCCAGCCCTGGAGGAGGCAGAGCGGGGACCCCCTTCTTCTCCCATGTGCCCCACAATTCCCTCCGCTCTCCACCTGTACTCTCCCCAGCTGTCCTCCTCCTGCTGTGTCCCCGCGCACAAACCTCTCCTCCTGTGTTCTTACTATTCTCTGCATCCCTCACCGTATCTGCTCCCTGTCACGCGGCACCCACTGCCTTTTTTTCCCCGTTCTTCTTTCTGCCTCTGTCTCTCCCCCTGTGAGGTGTGTGTGTGCGGGTGTGTGGGTGTGACCTCTGGGTCTAGAGCTATGTGCTTGAGAAATCCCTGAAATGTAAGGACCCCAGCTCTGCTCGCCCACCTCAAAACCAACCTTCCGGACTTTCACACTGAAAAAACACTTAGTGATTTTCTAGAGCTTTCCCATTCCAAGTGCTGCCGTTGGACCAGCAGCCTCGGCTTTGCCCGGCCCTGGTTAGAAAGGCTCTCAAGCCCCTCCTCAGATGTACTGAATCAGAGCCTGCCTTTTATCAAGAACCAGGGAGCCGGTGCGCCTGGTAAAATCTGGGTGGCACAGTCTTCACTGCCTCATTTCAGAGGATGTGCCCCGGCTCTGAGGCCCCAGTGACACAACTCACCCTAAGTTCAAGATTGTCACAGCCCCAAACCCAGGACGCCTGTGTCGCCATGGTCCACGGCCCACCCCTAGTGGTGAGAAGCTCTGTCATTGTCAAGACGCCTCTCATTTTAAGATGTCCAGTTTTCAGGTGTTTCCTTCAGGGATCGCTTTAGAGAAAGTTTACCCCTAAATACGAAAAACAAAATTCCTCTCATCACAGAAGTCCCACCCCCATCTTTTCTCTCCAAGTGCACTAGGTTACAGGCATTCAGAAAACCTGCTAACACACATGTGCTTTAGACGTCCCTGTGGGGTACAGCAAATGCACCCATTTTTGGGCCATGATAGGAGCCACAGACAACTCAGAGCTCAGTTATTGTGCCCAAGAAACATTCACTCTCAAGGTTCCCCTCCTGCCCCAAGGTACATCAACAGCTCAGGTCAGGGTGGCTGAGTCCCAGGTGCCATACACACTTGTATGCTAATTACAGCCATGTCTGCACACACACACACACACACACACACACACACACAGGTTAAATAAATCAAATAACTGAGCTGGCATGGAATGACTGGGGCCAGATACACAGTTTATCAGGCCAGGCTCTCCTGGAACTAGAACTTCTCAAAACTCTCCCAAAAGTTGCTTTGGGTCAAACCATTTCCACCCATGCCCCAGTTTTCCCAGTGGGAGAAAAAAAAAAGAGAAACCTTCCCCAAGCTGCGGGAAAAAGTCACCCAAGGTGGTGGTGTCCTCTTTTCTCCCTCTCAGAAGTCTGAGGCCCAATGGAGAGACAGGAGGGGACACAGAGCCAGGCGACCCCAAATTCCCATTTCCCTTCCCCTGTCCCCAACCCAGAGACAATGAGTTAACGGGTCATGGAATCCTAATTTACCCCAAACAATAAGCTGCCAAGGCCAGCACGTGCCAGGCACATCACAGCGAGGACATTCTCCTGCCGTCTAACCAAAATGTTAAAAACCCGATCAAGGTGGAGGAAGGACAGGCTGTGGGCTCAGGGGGACCTGCCGAATCCCCAGCTGCCTCTTCCGGTTGTGTGGACTGGCTGTGGCCCTTGGCCTCCCCCAGCCTCGCCTTCCTCTTCTATGAAATAGGGAGCATCCAACGAGGGGAGGTACATGAAGGCCTCAGCACGTGTGGATGTCCCCAGACTCCAGAGTGCTCCCAGGGGTTGTTGGCCAAACGTAAATATTTAAGAGACCCTCTGTGACTCCAGACCCCTGAGGCATGAGGACAGAGGCACACGGGGTAAACACTGGGGGCTGCTGAGTGGTGGTTTTCATTATCCGGTGCAGGAGTACTCAAAGATCTGCCAGGCCCCCCCTGACCCCGAGCCCCACCTGGTGGCTTGCAGTCGGGGGCACAGGAGCACAGCTGGAACCCATCAGCACCACATGTGGGGGCCCCTTTCAACACCACCACCCCCCAGCCTCCACAGCTTGGGGTGGGAGGAGGGGTGTCAACACCGATGAAGGAACCACTTCACCCCCTACTGACTCCCACTGAGGTGGGTGGACAGGCCCCCACATACAAGCCTGAATGCAAAAGTTGTGGAGGGCACCTACGAGAAGAGCAAGATTAGCCGTGGTGCCCCCCAGTCTCTTCACCACGCCCACATCTTTGCTGCAAGCACCCCCCACTGCCAGGACCCCACACCCACCGTTTAAGCAGCTGCCTCAACATCCTCATCCAACATTTTCATGTCCCCCAATTGCCCAGACTCCACATGGACCTTAATCGGGCATTCAGTAGCCCCTCGCTTCCCCCCACAAAAAAATACCCTCAGTGACTTTACTGGAGTATCTACCAGCTTAGTGAGGGACTGACTGATCTTGTACCCAACTCGTTCAAGATTATTAATCCAAAGTCATGACTTGAAAAAAGCAATTTTGGGGCACCTGGGTGGTTCAGTCGGTTAAGCATCTGCCTTCAGCTCACATCATGGTCTGTGGTTCGTGATTTCCAGCCCTGCGCAGACAGCTGACAGCCTGCTTTGGATCCTCTGTCTCCCTCTCTCTCTCTGCCCCTCCCCTGCTCATGTTCTCTCATTCTCTCTCTCAAAAATAAATAAATGTTTAAAAAAAAAAAGTAAAAATAAAAAGACAATTTAACCGTAAATGGAGAGGAGGAGGCACAGTAGGACACCAACCAGGAGAGGCACGCAGGGATACCAGGGTCTAGCAGGGACCCTCCAGCTCCACGGCTGGAGGAACTGGCCAGGGACAGGGCAGGAGAAAGCCCGGACGGAGAAATGGGTCTGCCTCAGGCCTGCCCTGTTTGCAGCATGACCAAGGGCAAATGTCTTCCCCAATCATACTTGGGGGGCCGGGGACAAACACAGTCCCCGTTCCTCGAATCCTGAGTCACCTGGGCTGCGAGCCTCTTCCCATGTTGAACCTGAACCCTTCCACCGTAGCTCTGACCTCAACTGCCAATGTCCCGTCATCCCTCCTCCCTCTGAGATCCCTGATCACTTAGGGCCCTCAGCTCCCCCCCACCCACAACCAACTCCCAAGAGGTGACGGGGGTGTGACCTCCATCATTCCCAGGGGCCGAGTCTCTGATCTTAAAGACTACATGAAATGAGGGTCTGAGTATGACTTGGAAGCCGGGACTGTCAGAGCAGTGTTCTTAGAGTTATTTGTATGTTGGCTTCTCTCCCTCTCTTGAGGGCAAGGACCTGATTCATTCATCGTCGAATCCCCCTCTGACACCTAGGGCCATTCCTAGCTCAGGATAGGAAAGCAAAAGACATTCTTGATAGATGGAGAGATGGCTGGTTCTGTGGCGGGGAGGGTGCAGCAAGCGTGCTGGCAGACAGAGCACGAAGGAGCCACCCAACCAGTGGCCAGCCCTCCTGTGCACAAGGCCTGGAAGTTGGGCCCAATTAAAAGCATTCTTGTGTTCAGCAATCAATATGGAATATTTGTCATTAAATTCATATCAATCTTTAAAACAAATAAAGGCCCAGTGCAGACCTCTGTACATAGAAGGGCATGCCCAACACCTTCCCTGTGTAAGGCCCCAACGTCTTCCCTCATCAGCTCTTCGAACCAAGCTTTGCCACATGGTGAGACATAGGAAGAAACACGTTGGACAGGAGGTGGGGACCGGGATCCAGCAGCCGTCAGCCTCCTGTGCCAGCCAGTCCCTGGCATCTCGTGCAGAAAAGACCCAGGTGGGATCCAGAGTTGTGGCATCCGGCTCAGCCCTGGCTCCCTGACCTGAGTCTCAGTCTTCTGAACTAGCCGGTCTCCTTGCACTAACACTGTGTGCGGTGGAAACTTCTGATCTTGGGCACTTACCCCGATTGTAATCAAAGCGCCCATGAGCCTCGAGGCCAGTGAAAGCCCACATACCGCAAATGTCTTCTAGTGACGCCTCATAGGCTAAAGCCTAGTTGCTCAAAGCATGGTCTAGACAGGTAGCCTGAGCACCACCTGGGAGCTTATTAGAAAGGTGCCCACCCCAGGGGGCGCCTGGGTGGCTCAGTCGGTTAAGCATCTGACTTCGGCTCAGTCACAATTTCACAGTTTGCAGGCTGGAGCCCCGCATCGGGCTCTGTGCTGACAGCTTAGTGCCTGGAGCCTGCTAAGGATTCTGTGTCTCCCTCTCTCTCTGTCCGTTCTCTGCTTGTGCTCTGTCTGTCTCAAAGAAAGAAAAAATAAAAGAATAAACGTTAAACATTTTTTAAATTTTTTTGTTTATTTTTGAGCATGAGTGGGGGAAGAGCAGAGAGAGAGGGAGACACAGACTCCAAAGCAGGCTCCAGGCTCTGAGCTGTCACATAGAGCCCGATACGGGGCTTGGACTCATGAGTCTTGAGATCATGACCTGAGCCAAAGTCCGACGCTCAACAGACTGAGCCACCCGGGTGCTCCCGTTAAAAACTATTTTTAAAAGAAAGGTACCCACCCTAGATGGAGGGGGTCAGAATCCACAATTTAACACCAACCCCAGGGCGTGCGTGTGCACACTAAAGTGTGAGAAGTGGGTTCTGAGGCACTCTGAGCCTCGGAGGAGACAGCCTTGAGGAAACAAGAAGGCCTGGGGCAGGGACGCGAAAGCCAGCTGGCTCGGCACCTTACCAGCTGCGTGGCCACAGGACCTCGGCCCATCTCTATGCTCAAGGTCTGAATTTGTAAAGAAAAGGAATAATGTTTGACCTACACACATCAAATAGCAGACAGGAATGAGATTCTCTAAGTTAGTTAGGTGCCCGGTTAACATAGGGGTGTTCACGGCGGCTTCGTGATCGCCACTGAACTTGACACAGTGTAAATATCAGTCAGGAGGGGGCCACCCGCTGCAAGAACTGACGTATGGACACACGGTGCAAGACAGCACAGCGAAGAAGGATAAACAAGGACTGTGTGTCCACAATCTACTGGCTAAGTGAACACAACAGGATTCCAATATATGTAGCGTGCTGCAAGCCATGTAAAACACACACACACTCACACACACACACACACACACGTTTACGTACAGATGGAAAAGTCTAGAAGATTATAACCCAAACTGCTAATAGTGGACACCTGAGACATAGAGAGAACTGAATCAGGGGCAGAGAAGAGGCTTTTGCTTTTCTCAATGTTGTTTCAAGTATGAAAATTGATCAGAAAAAAAATATCATGCTGTATTAAATCTGAGATATTATTACCATCATTACTGATGGGACGGAAGTAACGTAGTGTCTTTAGCCAAAAGAGAGAACACATCCAAAAAGTTGTGGTTCTCTCACTGGTGTTACTAACCTCAGCAGGATGGAGACGCAGGGGCCACGGGGACAGTGTGAGGCTCCAGGAGGTTCTCAGATTCAGCTCCTGCAATCAAGTGTGTCGCTGCTTCATTGAAAAACCTCTCGGAGGGTAGTGTTTCCAAAATAAGTGCTCCCCTCCCTGTACATTTGTTTCTACTAAAATAACCCGTGGTTGATAGTAGAACACAGGTTAAAATGGCATCCTGTTTAGAGCAGAATTATATCGTACTCAGTCATTTTGACTTGAATATATCTGTATCTCATAGAGTTCCACAGAGTCCTGTGAGTTCCACAGAGTCCCACAGCTGTGGAAAGCAGGTGGGGGAGGTCTGTGGGGTGTTCAGGGGATGCTAGGACGGCTACTGAGAGGTCAGAAGACACTGCACGAGAGCACCATGCCCAGGAAGCCCAGAGGTGGACACCCTGAGAGACCCCTACTTCTGCCCGGAGATTCCCAGGAAAGTCAGCTCTATGTGAGTCACCCAAGAAGGGGAGATAGCACAACAAAGGAAACAACCAACAAAACTAAAAGGCAACCAACAGAATGAGAGAAGATATTTGCAAATGACATATCAGATACAGGGTTAGTATCCAAAAATCTATAAAGAACTTGTCAAACTCAACACCCAAGAAACAAATAATCCAGTGAAAAAATGGCAAAAGACATGAATAGACACTTCTCCAAAGAAGACATCCAGATGGCAAACAGACACATGAAAAAATGCTCAACATCACTCATCCTCAGGGAAATACAAATCAAAACCACAATGAGATACCATCTCAGACCTATCAGAACAGCTAACATTAACAACTCAGGCAACAACAGATGTTGGTGAGGATGCAGAGAAAGAGAAACCCTTCTGCACGGCTGGTGGGAATGCAAACTGGTGCGGCCACTCTGGAAAACAGTGTGGATGTTCCACAAAATATCAAAAATAGAACTACCTTGTGACTCAGCAACTGCACTGGTAGGTATTTATCCAAGGGATATAGGTATGCTATTTTGAAGGGGGACATGCACCCCAATGTTTATAGCAGCACTACTGACAATAGCCAAAGTACAGAAAGAGCCCAAATGTCCATCGATGGATGAATGGATAAAGAAGATGTGGTATATATACAATGGAGTATTACTTGACGATCAAAAAGAATGAAATCTTGCCATTTGCAACTACATGGATGGAACTAGAAGATATCATGCTAAGTAAAGACAAATATCACATGACTTCACTCATATGAGAAATTTAAGATACAAAACAGACAAACATAAGGGAAGGGAAGCAAAAATAATATAAAAACAAGGAGGAGGACAAAACATAAGAAACTCTTAAATATAGAGAACAGAGAGCTGCTGGAGGGGTTGTGGAAGGGGGAATGGATAAGGGGCATTAAGGAATCTACTCCCAAAATCACTGTTGCACCATATGCTAACTTGGATGTAAATAAAATTAATTAAATTTTTTTTATTTTTTTTATTTTTTTTATAATAGTTTATTGTCAAATTAGTTTCCATATAACACCCAGTGCTTCTCCCCACAAGTGCCCCCCACCGGGGCATCTGGGTGGCTCAGTTGGTTAAGCGTCCAACTTCAGCTCAGGTCATGATCTCACAGTCTTGTGAGTTCGAGCCCTGCATCAGGCTCTGTGTTGACAGCTCAGAGCCTGGAGCCTGCTTCAGATTCTGCTTCAGATTCTGGAGGCTTCTCTCTCTGCCCTCCTCCCTCTTGCACTCTGTCTCTCTCTCTTTCAAAAATAAATAAACATTAAAAAAAATAAAACTAGAACTACCCTATGACCCAGCAATAGCACTACTAGGAATTTATCCAAAGGATACCGGAGTGCTGATTTGAAGGGGCACATGCACCCCCATGGTTATAACAGCGCTGTCAACAATAGCCAAACTATGGAGAAAGCCCACATGTCCATCCACTGAAGAACGGATAAAGAAGATGTAGTATATATACAATGGAATACTACTCAGCGATGAAAAAAATGAAATTTTGCCATTTGCAACAACATGGATGGAACTGGAGGGTATTATGCTAAGCAAGTTAAGACAGTCAGAGAAAGACTGATATCATATGATTTCACTCATGCGGCATTTGAGAAATTTAACAATGAATATAGGGGAAGGGAAGGAAAAATTAGATAAAAATAGAGAGGGAGCCAAACCATAAGTGACGCATAAACGCAGAGAACAAACTGAGGGTTACTGGAGGGGGGTGGGAGGGGCATTAAATGAGCAACGTGCATTAAGGAGGGCACTTTTCAGGATAAGCACTGGGTGTCATATGTAAGAGATGAATCACTGGATTCTACTCCTGAAGCCAAGTTTACACTGTATGTTAACTAACTGGGAAATAAATAAATAAATAAATAACAGGAGATAAAGATATGGGTCCAGGGGGTTCTCAAACAGCAGCCTCAATGCCACCCACTCACACCTGCATAGAAGATTGGGATCCAAGGAGACCAAGGGGAGGCTAGATAGGTAGGATCTTTGGGGGAAATCTTTCCTGACCCAGGGCCTAGCTGAAGACATTTAAAGTAAGTCAAGGGCTGAAGCCCCAGAATTATTTCTAAATATACAGCCTGACGAGGCAGGAATTGGGCATGGCTGCAGAGGGGTGAGGTGAGGTCTGGGAGGGCAAGGGACAGGGTTAGCACCTACGAGCAGGGGGTAAACACGGACACTGGAGTGTTTACCAACCGCCTGGCACACAGGAGGTGCTCAGTAAACAGCAGAGCACTCTCCTCCTCACCCCTGCTGCTCCAGGGCCTCTGCCCTCCTGCACTTGTCAGTGCTTGAGGAGCTGTCTCAAGTCCAAGGTGGATGTGCCCTGATCTCCCCTAGAGAAAGGAGCCCTCTCTATCCAAAAGGACAGGGCCAGCTGGGGCCCTGGGGAGTCATCCTTCCAGGTCCCACCTCCGACTCACTTCCCTGTGTTTCAGCTCATGTAGGGTTGCCAAGTAAGATACAAATGAAATACTGCATGGGCCATATTTATACTAAATAATTACGCATGGTTTATTTGATTTTGTAAGCTTATTTATTTTGAGAGAGAGTGTGTGTATGCGTGCATGTAAACAGGGGAAGGACAGAGAGAGAAGGAGAGAAAGAATCCTAAGCAGGCTCCACACTGTCAGCACAGGGCTCAATCCCACAAAGCTCAGTCTTATGAACCTGAGGTATAATCAAGAGTTGGGGGGCACCTGAGTAGCTCAGTCTGTTGAGTGTCTGGCTTCGGCTCAGGTCATGATCTCACAGTTTGTGGGTTCAAGCCCCGCGTCGGGCTCTGTGCTGACAGCTAGCTCAGAGCCTGGAGCCTGCTTTGGATTCTGTGTCTCCCTCTCTCTCTGACCCTCCCCTGCTCGTGCTGTCTCTCTATGTCTCTCAAAAATAAATAAATGTTAAAAAATAATAAATAAATTAATAAATAACATTAAAAATAAAAAAAATAAAAAAATAAAAGAGTTGGGTGCTCCACTGGGTGTTATACAGAAGCCAATTTGACAATGAATTATATTTTAAAAACTAAATTAAAAATAAAAATAAAAGGGGAACCTGGGTGGTTCAGTTGGTTAAGCATCCAACTTTAGCACAGGTCATGATCTCACAGATCGTGAGTTCAACCCCCGCATCGGGCTCTGTGCTGACAGCTCAGAGCCTGGAGCCTATTTCCTATTCTGTGTCTCCTTGTCTCTCTGCCCCTCCCCCTCTCATGCTCTGTCTCTCTCTCCTTCAAAACTAAATAAACATTAAAATTTTTTAAATAAAAACAAATAAAAAATAAAATAAAATAATTAAAATTTTTTTTAAAAAAGAGTTGGATGCTCAGCCAGTTGAGCTCCCCACCCAGAGCCCCAGGCACCCCCACTGTGGTTTATTTGAAATTCAAATTTAAGTAGACATTGCTTAGTCTTACATTGTTACATTGTTTTATTGCTTACTTGCTGAATGTAATCCCAGAACAACCTTCAGGCAGGCCGGCATCAAGGACGTCATCATCCCTACACTGCAAAGAAGAAAGTGAAGTCCAAGACTTCTTACAGAGCTCACATTCCCAGTGCCGGTGGGGGGGGGGGGGGGGGGGGGAACAAGATCAAGATCTCAGGTTTCCGATTCCCAGCCTACCCTGTCCCCCACGACAAGAGTCCCTCATCTCCCCAAAACAAACAAAACAGCAAAAACAGCTGAGAAACTTAGTACAAATAAAAATGAGACTGAAGAGGTGCATGCCTAACCAATGGGTCCTCAGAGGGGCGATATCCTGGCTGGGGAAACCCAAACACTGTGTTTTGTTTCACACACCTTCTCATTGCTTGACTGGTTCTCCTCCAGCATGTGCTGCCTTTTTGGGGTTTTTTAAGTTTATTTATTTGTTTTGAGAGAGTGCGCACGCACCTGCGTGCACATGCACGCTAGTAGGGTAGGGGCAGAGAGAAAGGGAGAGAGAATTCCAAGCAGGCTCCAAGCTGGCACAGCACAGAGCTCAATGCAGGGCTTGAACTCATGAACGGTGAGATCAAGACCGAAATCAAGAGTTGGACACATAACCAACTGAGCCACCCAGGCACCCCCGCTTTTGTGATTTTAAAACTAAGAACATAAATGAGGCTCCACATTGGATGGGGGCAAAGGCTGGTGTATCGGGGGAGTGAACCCAGCACAAGGGAATAAGCAAAGCCAAGTATTTCAAAGGCTACTCTAGAGCTTTCTCACATACCCGAGAACCTAGCTCGCGGAAGTAATCAGACATGCAGACAAAGATTCCCTTATGTGTGGCCTGTACAAAACATGCTTTCAGAAAATATCGAATGTCACAGGAAAATGCTCATGATGCACAAAAGAAAAAGGACATCAGAGTGAGTGTGTGGTGCTTCTCCAGATAGAAATGTCTGTACAATAATAAAGAC
The DNA here is from genome assembly GCA_004023845.1 of Helogale parvula. Lineage (NCBI taxonomy): Eukaryota > Metazoa > Chordata > Mammalia > Carnivora > Herpestidae > Helogale > Helogale parvula. Next base: position 12,392 of record PJEM01009114.1, read on the forward strand.
CGGAAAGAAGTTTGCACAAACGTTCAGTGTGACTGTTGGAGGGCAGAAAACATTATGGTTGACAGTTTCTTAATGTTTGAAAGGTTTTAAATGAACACCCATACTTAAATACTTTTTTTAAATAAAAAGAAAGATGCTTGAGCCCTGCATCAGATGGACTGAACCAGAACCTCTGAAGGCTGTGAATCCTAGAAATCTGTACTTGGTAAGCGTTTGGGGCTCCTCTGTGCCTTCCCCACACCGGTTCTTTATAATTTTCCACGGAGAATCAAGGGCCTGGAGAGGGCTTGCCAGTTCAAGTCTCTGCCCACCTGATTCATTCTGCCCCACCAGGTGGTTCTAGGGAGAGAATGGCTGCACGGGAGAGAGGGGCTGGAGGGGAAGGGAAGGGAAGGGCGCCTCCTATGCTCTCCAGTGTGTGACCTCTTGGAACTTGGAGGAAACAGAGCCCTGCGGCTCTATGGAAATTGCTTTGCAAACAAAATGGAAAACAGGGCCTTTGAGAGAGCCAGCCCCATGGCACACACCCAGAGTCCCTCCCTGGGATACAGTTATATATATGTTATATATATGGCACCACCCAGTGTAATTCAATCAGAGTCTTATCTACGAGTTGACCTCACTCTGCCAAGGGGCCGCCATTTTGGACTCTGGGGTCCAGGAGGCCCATGCGCTTCACAAGAAGAAATCTGTGCCCCATCAAACCACATGGAGGAGTAAGTGGTCTGTGATCACCTTAGCCGGGGGTCTGGTGGCAGCTGGGCAGAACGGGAGACAGAACAGGCCTGCCTGGATAGCTGAGAGTAGGCGGACCCTTGGCATCTCTTCCTCCCCCAGAACACCAACGTGCCCAAAATGCCCTCCCACAGGTGCCACAGCCGGGGCTTCCATAAAGGTCTATTCAGCCAAGATTCCCTCTCTCTCAATCCATTCTTTTGCCCAAACTTTTAGCCCCTCGATGGGCAGGGCTCAACTACACATTAAGCAGAAAGAAAATGACCAAACTAATTCACACGAAGGTGCGATGGACCCCTAAACTGACCCCTGTGAGACAGGAAGTGGGCAAGACGTGAAGACCATCTTGGTTCCTGGCCCCCTTCTGGGCTTGGGGCTCCCACATCCCCCCAAGAGGTCCAGAAGAGGGGTCTCTTGGGTAGCTGCCACCAGCTAGACGGGAGGCTTCTTCCTGGGCGGCCTCAGTGACCATCGCAGGCCTGGAGCCCTGAGGAGAGACTCGGGGGCAATTACACCAGCACAGGACGCCTTTGTTTTGAGCCGAGGCTGGGTTTCCCACAAGCGACTGAAATAAATTAGAGCATTTTCAACGAGGGCGGTTGAAAGCAGCACTCTTGGAAAAATCACAGCAGCTGCTCTTTATTGGATTATAACTAGGAGCAAAACACCCCAAACCACACAATCGCCTGCAAAGGAGGGGGGGTGGAAATCAAATCAAATGCAACATTGTTGTAGGCTCTGGAAAATGTTTCCCCAGGAAAACCAGCCTGGGAACCTGGTCAATGTTCTCTAGCTCGACTGCTCGGGAGACAGACACTGCTCCTCGGGGGTCAGATACAGTTTGTCTACACACAGGCGGCCAGAGACACCGACAGACAGCCACACACAGGCAGGCTGGAGACAGAGAGCAGGCACCCAGCGCAGGCTGCGCCACAGGGGTCTGCGGGGGGCTCCACAGCACGGTCCTATCTGCAAGGAGGCCTGGCCCAGGACAGAGCCACGCCGGGCCCTCTTTGCCAAGAGATCTTTAAAAATAGGTGAAACCACTCTGTTTTGGGGGGCAAGCAATTCCCACTGTGCCCTGAAAGCCAGAGGTGGGATACATTCCCGAGGAAGCCCGTGGAGGCACTAAATCCACTGTTCAGCTCGGCGGCTGGCTTGAAATGGAAAAAAGCGATTGGCTGGGGGACCAGAAACTTGGGAGACTATTCTAACTCTGCCACCACCGAGGTCCGTGAGCCTAAGCAAGCTATTTGCATTCCTCTGAGCCTCATCTCTCTTATCTGTAAAATGGGTATTAGCTTATTTGTTTTCCCTCTTTCCAGGGTGGTAGGGGAGGTAAGGGGGCAGTAGTTTCTATGCCTCCATTGAGACGCGAAAGGAGATGAAATGAGAATAGTGGTTGTTGGGTGGGGACCCGGGAGGAGCAAAGGGAACTGTCTGGGCAGATGCAAACGCTCTAGATCTTGACCGGGGTGCCAGCTCCTCCAGTGTGTGCGTCTGTCAGAATCGACAGAACTACACATTTAAGATCTATGCATTGCACTGTGTTTAAAGATGAGAATAAAGCGGGACACCTGGGTGGCTCAGTTGGTTAAGCATCTGATTCCTTATTTCGGCTCAGGTTATGATCCCAGGATCATAGGATCGAGCCCCGCATCAGGCTCTGCACTGATGGTGGGGAGCCTGCTTGGGATTCTCTCTCTCTCTCCCTCCCTCTCTCTCTCTCTCTCTCTGCCCCTCCTGTGCTCATGCTCTCTCTCTCAAAATAAGTAAATAAATAAACTTTAAAAAAATTCTCTCTCCCCCTCCCCCACTCATGCGCAAGCACACTCTGTCTCTTAAAAAGTAAAATTTTTAAAAAGATGAGAAGCAAAGTTACAGTGCCGAACAAATGAAATAAAGGAAACTCTGCTGGCCTGCCGGGAACAAGACACTCTAGAGCAAATAAAGTCTCACTTCGCCCTCGGATAGGAGATTATTTTGAAGTTCAGGTTCAATAGTTTTAGAAAACACATATGTTTGTGTCTAGCTCAAACTGGCTTGGTAGGTATTTAAGAAAAAAACAGTTCAATTCAGAGTTCAGTCGAAAAATAATAATATTTGGATTCGGTTTTGGGTTCAGTGAATCGGGGCAGTGTTTTCCAATGTGGGGGTCATGGTTCGGTTCAGTTCAAGTTCTTGTTAGAGCAGCCCAGCATGAAGCTCGGCTCCTGGGACACAGCCAGCCTGGCCCACCAACCATTGTCTGCACGCTTTCAAAAGCCCCTCCAGATCAGCTTCGGTCAAGGGAGCCCTTTCCAGCCTCTTTCCTGTACCTTCCAAAAAGAGAAACGAGAATACAAGAGGAAAAGAAAATAGCGACATTCTTTGGCCGTGTAGCATCAAACGTGGGTCTGCACCGGTGCGCACAGGGCGAGGCAGGGGTCTGTCCCTGAGATGCTGCCACCCGCCAGGAGGTCATGACATCCGGGCAGCTTGTGCCCTGGCCAAGGGGTGAGCGGGAGCTTCTGGGCCCTTCGGCAAGCATTGGAACCCAGCGGAAGGGGGTGTGGCTTAGCCGGTGCCCGCATCGGGGGTGAAGTTTATGCCCACAGCGAGGTCTGTACAAGCAGTGGGCCGGGGTGAGAAGCCCTTGCAGACCACCCAGGCACAGGGCTGGCTCCTTTGCCCCGCACTCTCTGTGCCCTGCCAGTCCCAGCAGGCACACGTGTGGTATCAGAAGTCTCTTCTGCAGATGGGGCGTTTCTGTTGAGAGTAAGGTTCCCAACGTTTATTTCTAAGACCCCCAGCAGGAGCAAGCCCGATGGGAAGAAGGCGGAGCTCAGAACTACCGATGGAGGTTTCTGGCCGTGGCATTTATGTGGTGTGGGAATAAACATCAGGGGAGCCTACACAGGGAAGTGTTACCTCCCACTCTGCCCTCCTTGCGGCCCCCTTCTCTCCAGTCCGACTCATCTCACCCTCAACTGCAGAACCACGCACAGAAGCTCAGGCCTCTACCCGCTGGCCCCTGCCCTCCTCATCCCCCACTGTCCCTTCCTTGCATCCCACCCTCCAAGCAGCCTGGAGATTTGATGCCTCTGTGCATCTGCACATGTTACTCCTTCGCCCAGGAGGCCCCTTCTCCTCCTTGTCTTCCTGAATAACTTCTCTTGGGTGCTTCCCAGGCCCACTCCAGCCTCACTCCTAAACCCATTCATGCCTGCCTGGCACTCCTCCTTCCTGACAAATTCCCTCCCAAAAGAATCCTCGGCCCCTGACCCAGACTTCTGTCTGCAGGACCACCATGTGCAGTTGCGCAGAGTACGCACTGCACAAAGGCACCCAGCTGAGGAGGCTCGTGGGATCTGAACTTGCAAAGCTGTGCTGCCGAGAGCTGTACACATCCAGGGAGGGCATTTGTCCTTAACTCTCACCTGTGAAGGCAGCAGCCCTGCGTGGCAGTCCCATGCAGATCCCAGGAGCAGATGGGTGACATCTTGAGCACTGTCTTAATGAGCTTGTCACTCCCCTTGGTTGCACTGACTTGCTGAGGAGTCTGTCTGCGGGGGGCCTGGGAGCTCTTAGTGGCAGAGAAGGGAAAGCTGGGGCTTCTCTCTGTTAACACTGGCCCTTAGCTCAGCAAGCAGCCTGGGTGGACAAGAGCTGCTTTTACCAGGTGGACCAAGGACCATGTGGATCATTTCATCAGGTTTTCACACCAGCTCGAGTGTTTTCCCAGAACCTCCCACTTCATGACGAGCCTTGGAGGAGGCTGATGCTGCCCCCGCCCGCCCCGCAAGGTAGATGGCCTTGAACTTCCTTCAGGATCTGCTGCTTCGTGCTCACCCGGCCCTGCCATGCTCAGCAAGACAATCTCACAGGTCCTGAGTTCAACAGGCTTTTATTCTCGGACTAAAAGATTATTTTTTTAAAAATGTCTGGGCTATCGAGGAGGTAGATGAAGTGGTCAGGGCCTTGTTGGTGGTGTGGTCTGCCCCCCTCCCTGGTCTCTCCCCAGCCCTGTCGGCCCCAGCAGTGCCCCCTAGGCCTGGCCCATTGCCCATCTTTCTTCTGCCTGCGCTCTCACTGGCATGTCCTCCTCTCCCCCCAGGTCCCAACACGCTGCTTCCCTCGGAGCGCCAAGCCCTTGAGGAGCCCCTGGGCTGCTGCCCCAGTTCAGGCAACGGCTGCAGCACACGTTATAATTATCTGTGCCCACGACCCACAGCCGCCTACTGTTTGGGCCTCCCAGATTCGCCTTTGAAAGTCACTTCTCAGCTCCCAACTTTGGAGGAATCCAGGAGACTGTGGAATGCCGTGGAAAGAATACCAGCAAAGTGGACTTTCATTCAAATGGCAGCTCTTTCCTTCCCATTCAGAGACACTGGGCAGCCTGTGTAGGCTCTCTGACCCTCAGTTTCTTCTTCTGAACAACGGAGATGACAATGCAACCACCGATGTGGCTTAAATGAAATAATGCCTGGAGAGTGGCTGGTACCCAGTTAGAAGGACCAAGCTCTGGGCTCCCAGCTGCCCTGGGCTTTCCAGGGTTTAGTGCCAAAGTCTTGCATCCCAGCAACCCCTCAAGTGAGGGGCAAATGGAACCACTGGTCACCCTCTAAACCCATTCAGGTGAGCTGCTTCCTTTTCTCCTATTATGCAGAGGAATAACTCAGAACCTAGAACAGGACCCTTAAAGAAAAAACAGGCTGGGAAGGAGAGGGACTCAGCTTGCCTGACCCAGGCTGGGCCCCTCTTTGTTACACTTACAAACTCCCCGTCAAGTTGTCCCCATCCCCTTGCCGGATTACGAAATCCATAGAGCCTCTTCATCCAAGCACCCCGACAGCTCCAGGGAGAGCCTGGCAGGCAGTGCCCTGGGCCCCACACGCCCAGGGATGCCACACGCCCTGGCCAGGCAGCGAGGGAGGACACCGCACGGCCAGCCTGCACAGAGTTCTCTTCCGACCGCAGCCTCCCACCCTCTTCAAGAAGGAGGAAGAGGGGTGTCACTCCTTTTCTTAGGCATCAGTGGGGACGTGGGGGAGAACAGGCTTCAAACCCTGTTATTGCCCCCGGGAAACCCTGCCAGGCTGGACCAGAGCTGTGTGGTCCGTGCTCCCGGCCGTCTGCTGGGGCAGCAGCGACACCTGCTGGTCGGGGCCGCCACCACCACTCTGGGGCCAGTTTGCCGCTGCATGGAGCCCCCCTGCGCTCTCTGGGACCCCTGCTCTGGCCTTGCTCCCGGAGCCTGGAAGAAAGACCTGGGGTCTTGACGGAGTTGTGAGGGCTTGTAGCTGCCCACACCATCTCCCCAGTTTCCCCCTCTCCCCTTTCAGCTCCCAGATGCCCAAGAACACATGGTTTCTCCTAGAACACTTTTTTTTTAATGTTTTTTTATTTACTGAGAGAGAGAGAGCACGTGTGGAGTGCGGCAGAGAGAGAAAGGGAGAGAGAGAGAGAGAGAGAGAGAGAGAGAGAATCCCTAGCAGGTTCCCTGCTGTCAGGTCAGAGCCGGACATGGGACTCAATCCCACTAATGTGAGCTCAATCCCACTAACTGAACCAAAACCAAGAGTGGAAGGCATAATGGACTGAGCCACCCAGGCGCCCGTCTCCCATAACACTTCTTAGTTGTATGAATCATTCCTCTGTCTGAATCTTCATTTTCGCTCTGTTTCAGTTCTAGCGCTAGTAGCTGGTTTTCACCCAGGGCTTCTTCCAGAAACTAGTGTTTTCGCAGGGAGCGAGCGTGAGGGGAGACGCACCGCCTGCACCCCAGCCTCACAAGGGCAGCCTCGCAAGGATGAGGCCTCAGCAAAGTCACAGGCCTCACATGCCTCCAGGGCCAATGATCTGTACACTATGCTAATTCCCATCTGACAGATGGGGAAACTGAGGCTCAGAGAGGCGGAGTGCCTTGCCCAGGCTCTTACAGGTACCTACCTTCCACGGCCCTTGGCCACGAGAGAAACAGAACACAACCTTAAATATGTATCAGGAGGGGGACTGGTAACATACGCAGGAATACTATGCAATACTAAGTTCGCCTTACAAAGTGGGAGATGGATACACACATATAGAGCTATATGATGCACTACTATTTTTTGCACACACACACACACACACACCTGCACATGCAGACTACAAAACAATGTATGTGCTTATCATCAGTCAAGGTCCTACAAAATCTGAGGTGGGTGACTTGGGGAGAGTTTACTTAAAAGGGTCAGAAAGTAAGGAGGCAAGGTAGGAAGAGGGGCCGTCGGGTGGCTCGGTTGGTTAAGCTCCAACTCTTGATTTCAGCTCAGGTCGTGATCTCACCATTCGGGGGACTGAGCTGCATGTTGGGCTCCGAGCTAAGTGTGAAGCTGCTTAGGATTCTCTCTCTCCCTCTGCCCCTCCGGCCTGCTCATGCACACATGCTCGCTCTGTCTGTCTCTTAGAAAAAGCAAACAAAACAAAACAAAAAGCACCTAAAAGTAAATAATAAATAACTTTTTAAAAAGGGTTCTTTAGGGTTAAGGGAGTAGGCAAGGCATGATGAAGGACCCCCTCCCCGGCCCCCCCATGCTCTAGAGTAAAGGGAGGAGGCAGCTGAGGGGATGGGAAGAAGGGGAGCAGCCGACAGATGCTCTGACTCAGAACAGACGCACCTGCCAGACAGGCAGGGACAAATCACCTCGGCACTCAGGGTCCCCGTGGGGCAGAGAGAGGCAGAGCAGGCAGGAGGAGCACGAGTGGACTGGAGCGGTGTCCAGGGAAGAGGCCACACAGGTTGTCACAGATGAACATGTCCAAAGGGACACACGCCACCATGCTCACGTGCTCAGAGTGTTCATCGTGGGGGCGGGGGGCCAGAATTGCAGGCGTCAGGGAAATGACACTGGACCTTTTACTCCCTATGCCTCTGCATCTGAACTGATGCCAACTAGCATATATGAAACAGACAGTCACTACCAAGAATGCAAATACTCTTTCGTGGGCACAGTCCCTGGACTTCTGTGAGCTGTGATGGCTAGAGCCCTGGGGGGTGGGGAGGACGGGGTGGGGGACAGAATCGCCTCCTTCAGGACATCCGACCACCAGCAGCCCTCCCTTCTCAGAGCTCCACGTGGGCTCCAGCTCACCTCGGCCTGTTCTGGATGTGTGTCCCCACGGCCAGACAGTAGCCACCTCAGGTCCTTGCCAGCAGCCCAGCGGGGGCACAAAGGAGGTGGCTGTGGTGAGTACGCGGCCGGGACGGATGCATGGAATGAACGGGAAGCCTTCCGAGAAGGCAAGAGTGCACACAGACCCAGTGTGTCAGGAGCAACACGCTTGGACTCATGCACCTTTGCGAATGCTTTTCTTTTCATTACATATGTATTTTTTAAGTGTGTTTAGGAAGAGTGATCATTTCTCTTCATTTCCTGCCCTCTCTCCCCTCCGCAGGGGCAAGAGACGTCTCATTCGGGGTCACAGATTCTGTTTCCGTCCGGGGGCGGCGGGCCTCGGGGGAACGGCCCCCTGTAGGAATTTATACCGGCTGGGAAACATAATCCAGTGTTTTCCAGCCATCATTTAGCAGAGAGTTGTCATCAGAGTGTTTTCCTCCCGCCCAACTTTGCCTCCCACCGCACCCCCTCCTGGCCCCGAAGGACCGACTTGGTGACTCTCTTCGTAGTTATGAACAAGCAAATCTGCGAAAACTCAGGAGGCCTCGGCTGAACCAAAACGTTTTTCAAAGAAACACTTTCCAGCCCAAGAAAGGTAATATCCTGGAGGGCTGCCCGCCTTCCTGCAATTAACTAGAATGCCACCCAACGGCGCTTTTGTTGGCTACCATTTCTCGTGGAAATACCTCAAATGCTTTTCCTCCTGGCGGTTCAGCAACTAGAGACATGGAAACAGACAGCGGCCCTCAAATGGGACCTTTGTCTCTTTCCTGTTCAAGCCGCAGATGGGCAGCCGGGACCAGCGAGCCTTTCCTCTGCCACCCACCGCAGCCCAGGCGCCGTGGGCCAGGGACAAAGGGCCTGGCTCCCTGCTGGGCCGTGGAGGACAGGAGCCCGAGGGAAGGAGAGGAGAGGAGGGGAGAGGAAGGGGCGCTGTCTTCAGGACGGGCCGGGGGTTGAGATTGTACCAAATGTGCTTGTAAGTGCAGCCCCGCCAGGGAGCCACCGGCCCTGTGACCCTAACCAACTGTACCTTCTCAAGCCCCCAAACCTCCCCTTCCCTTTCTGCTGAACAGCAAAGTAACCCCACTTGCTGTGGGGATGAAACGAGAGGATGCTTTGTGCAAGCTCCTGACATCCACTAGGCGCTCATTACACCCTAAACTCTTTTTTTTGAGAGAGAGAAAGAGAGAGACTGCACATACCCCTGCCCAAACTGAAGTGGGGGAAGGGCAGAGGGAGGGAAAGAGAGAGTCCTAGGCAGGCTCCGTGCTCGGCACAGAGCCTGACTCGGGGCTCAATCCCGTGACCCTGAGATCATGACCTGAGCAGAAATCAAGAGTCAGACGCTCAACCGACTGAGCCACCCAGGCACCCCTACACCCTTGCCTTCACTGTGCCCTCTCTGGGCATAGTGAATAAATAAATAAGTAAATAAATAAATAAATAAAAGAGCTGAAGCCTGGGTGTAAGAGGAAGAGATGCTGTACGCCGGTCGATCCCCTGTCTTGTAGAGAAAGTCGCGGGTGCCTGAGTGCCGACAATGGGGAGAAGCAGCAGCCATGGGAACGGTGGTAACAGAGGAAGGATGGCACAGGGCACAGAAAGTAGAACGAGGAATTTTGAAGATGAAATTTACCTCCTTTGCAATTTTGCTAAAAAATGCCACTAGTCCCAAGTAACACCTTAGCAAATGTATTTGTTTTTGCTGACTGTTTTTTAAAAAGATGTCACATAGGGGCACCTGGGTGGCTCAGGCAGTTAAGCATCCGACTTCAGCTCAGGTCACGATCTCACAGTCTGTGGGTTCGAGCCCCGCGTCAGGCTCTGTGCTGACAGCTCAGAGCCTGGAGCCTGATTTGGATTCTGTGTGTGTCTCTCTCTGCTCACACTTTCTCTCTGTCTCTCAAAAATGAATTAAAAAAATTTTTTTAAAGATGTCACATAATGAATCTTTAAGAAATGTTTTAGGTGATCCACAATTTCTCTTTCAGAGAATTTTTTTTTAACTCCATATGAAAGATCATAAAGAACCAAGCACGTACATTCACACCACACTGAAATGAGTTATTTATTTTCATGGGGAACGTAACTGTGAGGTGTGCACTGTTAGGATCATGCCTGTACCGCTATTATTATAGATTCATGCCCAGCTGTATTGGTTGGCAAAAAGTTGAAGTTCTCGTATACTGGCTGGCAATCACCCCTCCCCCTGGGCCCTGCCAAGACTCCTGCACCTGCTTACAACCTAAGAGTTAGCACTTGGCACAGCCCAGGGCCCCTAGAATCTATGTGACGGCCCCACCAGCCCTCAGAACCCCTCCCCCCAGCCCCACCACCCTGGTGCAAGACTCCATCCCCACCTGCATCCTCGGCCACAGCAGCCTGGACTCCTTGGCACTGGGGTTGGCATCCTGCATGGAAATGACCAGCTCCCAGCCCCACTCCCAAAGGCAACAGCTGCCCTTGCGCACTGCCACTGATCTGGAGCTGCCCTCACATGGCCACATGGAGGAACTGCACCTCTGGAGGACCGGAGAGGCGGGAGAACAGGTGGGCACCCAAGTCCATGATGATAGAGGAGGGCCTAGATCTATAGGGGTAGTTCAGTTCCGGAAGTCAGCTGGGGCATAGGGCCCTCGTTCCATAGTTCCTGTTGAATTTCACCTCCTTTGAAGGGAACATGTATTAAAACTCCTTAAACACCAGGGGCGCCTGGGAGGCTCAGTTGGTTAAGCGTCCGACTTCGGTTCCAGTCATGATCTCACGATTTGTGGGTTTGAGCCCCGCATCGGGCTCTGTGCTGAAATCTCAGAGCCTGGAGCCTGCTTTGGATTCTGTGTCTCCATCTCTATCTGCTCCTCGCCCACTCACATTCTGTCTCTCTCAAAAATAAACACTAAAAAAAATTTAACTCCTTAAGCATCAGCCCCTCTCTGGGATGAATAATCTTAATTAATAGAACCAAGAGCTGACACTTACACAGGGCTTGGTCAATGCCACACACTTTTTAAAATGTATTATACCTCAGGGCACCTGGGTGGCTCAGTCAGTTAAGCGTCTGACTCTTGATTTTCGGTCAGGTCATGATCTCATGGTTTGTAGGTTCAAGCCCTGCATCAGGCCCCGTGCTAACAGCTCAGAGCCTGCTTGGGATTTTTTCCCTCCTCTCTGCCTTCCGCTCCCCTTTCCCTGTGCACGCTCATACATATGTGCTCGCTCACTCTCTCTCTCTCTCTCAAACTAAGTAAATAAGTATTAAAAAAAATAAATAAATGTACTATTCCTAAGTACCATCATCATCACCACCCCATTTTTACAGGTGAGGAATCAGGTGGCAGAGATATTTAAAACTTAAACAGCAGAGCAAGCCCCGGATTCAAAATAGGCAATCTGGCAACAGAGCCCAGGCACCTGGCCAAACACGCAGCACTACCTCTGAAACATTGCACTTGACCTAACTAAACATGACATTTCAAAGAACGATTTCCAATGACTTCATCAATAATTAGAGATATGGAATATATGGAAAGCTCGGATAAATTAATAAGACCTAGAAAACGTTTAACTCAATTGCTGTTAGTTTAACAGAATCTGAGATCAGCATCATTTGTAGTATCACTGACATTCAAAAAGATCTACTCACGGAGGCTACACATTACCCAATGACTATAATCTAAATAGGGAAATTACCGGAAGAGCTTGATGTCATTTCCTGCATCAAATCGTGGCCCAGACAGGTGCATCACTTCAGGGCGGTCAGCCACGGCAACCAAGAGCCCACACCAACGGTTGCTAAAAGTGAACAAATAATTTGGAAATTATCAGGTGTGTTTGATGAACCATTTGTGCTACAACTTAAAGAGTAAAAGAGAATATATTTTTTAATTTATTCTTTCATTCTGAAGGACAGACTTAAAGTCACTTAGGTTCTGTTTGTCTTTTTTAACCATTGCAATGTCATTGTCCGTTTCAAATCTACGATTTAAACCCAGGAGTACTCACCCAGGGGCTGGAGACATGGACTGTTCACCAAACATGAATGGTTTTGAATGGCCGTGAACTTCTTCTCCAAATGAATGTACACACAGTGAGTCCCGTGGGCCAGGGGCCGACTGTAGAACTAGGTGCTCTCCAAATTAACTTCCAGGTAAAATAATAATCAATCTTTCTTTCTTTCTTTTTTCTTTCTCTTTCTTTCTTTCTTCCAGGTAAGATAATAATCTTTCTTTCTTTCTTTCTTTCTTTCTTTCTTTCTTTCTTTCTTTCTTCCAGGTAAGATAATAATCTTTCTTTCTTCCTTTCTCCCCCTCTCTCTCTTTCTTTCTTTCCTTCTTTCTTTATTTAAAAGTAGTCTCCATACCCAGCGCAAAGTCCAACATGGGGCTTGAACTCACGACCCCAAAACCTGAGCCGAGAGCAAGAGTTGGACGTTCAGCCGACTGAGCCACCCGGGTGCCCCAAACATTTATTTCTTAGGAGATAATAGATTCAAACAAGCTCATTCAAAGCTTATGTAGATGTTACAATTGTTTAAGACTTAAGGCAACAACATTTTTTCAAGGAGTTATGTTATCACTGCTGTGGCTCAGAGCTGCTTGCTTACTGCTGACGCACAGTGATTGTGAAGAGCTGATTTTCACGCGTTTTTGTTGTTGCTGTTGTTACTTTTCATTCTTTGGTCAATGCGCCCCCTTGCCAACTGCTCCCCCACTCACACCACTGCCACGCTCAGAAGTGTTCCCGTTTAGATGATAGGTTATTCTGTCAATAAGTTATTGGCATCTTTGTTTTTGCTTAGATAGGGATGGCGGGGGAGAAAATGGGCGTTGGGTACAAGTGGGAGAGGAGAGAAGAGAACTTTCGAGACATAGCCTCGCACCTTCTTTCCAGGCTGTCCTCTGTCTCCACGGAACTACCCCTAGCCCTGCTTCTCTCCCCTGAGGTCCAGTGGAAGAAAATTAAGCCTCTCTCACAGGACAACCCTCCAAGTATTAGAAGAGGGCTTGTTCTGGGTTGAATTGTATTCCCTCCAAAAAGGTGTTGGAGCCCTAGCCCCCCAGGATCTGTCGATATCTTATTTGGGAATAGGGTCTTTGCAGATGAGCAAGTAAAATGAGGTCATTATAGAGTAAGCCTAACTTAATATGACTGTGTCTCTATAAAAGTGGGGGTGGATTTGGACACAGAGATACGCACACAGTGAGACCACCATGTGAGGGTAAAGAGAGATGCCCTGATGCGTCTACAACTGACAGAATGCCAAAGATTGCCAGTAAATCACCAGACGCTAGGAGAGAGGCACAGAGAAGGAACCAACCCTCCCAACACCTTGATCTTGGCTTCCTGACCTCCAGAACCGTGAGACCACACATTTCTGTCATGTTGGAACTTGGTTATGGCAGTCCAAGGAAACTCAAGGGGCTCTTCCCTCGTGTCACCCCATCCCATCAGCTCTTTCCTCACCCGGCTCTCCATAATACATGTTTGAGTCTCTTCACACTGATGGCCAGCTGCCCCCAAATTCACAGCTCGACCCAATTCCCACGGCGGGAATTATACTGAGGCCGTTGGTGCATCGTTCCCAGATCAGGCAAATTCTTCCATTCAGCCTCATCTCATGGATCATATCATTACATTCCGCTCATAAGGCTGTTTGATCAAAGTATTCTTTGCACCTTTCTAACTTTTCAAAGTATCAGCTCCCCTAACTGGTTTCAAATCATCGCTGAATGTTGTAAGTATGCGTTTTAGGTCTTCATCCAAGCTATTTTGTTACAAATAGGGTCAAGGTCAGAGCATACTACCGCCCTTGCAAACAGCACTCTTCCCAGCACTGGCGGGAGTCTTTCCTCTCCCTGTTTCTCTCACTTATCCACAGCGGACCCAGCCTCGCCAGGCACTGCTGCCAGCCTGCTTATACCTACTGAAAATTTAAACAGTGCATTGGGAGAGACAATCAGCTTCTTTAGGGATATCTTTGCATGCTCAGAAAGCCCAGAGATGGTCACACTAGGGCTACTGTGGCCTCCTTGGTGTCGGGGACCCAAGAACCTTTTACGTTGTTCTCTCCTGAGCCCAGCTTCCCTGTGGTATGGTGGCACCGTGCTGTGTCCCCAGGTCCTGGACAGGGCTCCTAAACTGCTTGGAATGTCCCTGAGTTGTAGGGGTGATGGGAGTGTCTTTTGTTATTCATAACAAGCCCTTTTTTGAAATTGTTTTTAATGTTTAATTTTGAGAGAAAGAGAGGAAGAGACAGAGAGTGAGCAGGGGAGAGGCAGAGAAAGAGGGAGACACAGAATCTGAAGCAGGCTCCAGGCTCTGAGCTGTCAGCACAGAGCCCGACGCAGGGTTCGAACCCACAGACTGCGAGATCTTGACCTGAGTCGAAGTTGGACACTCAACCCACGGAGCCACTCAGGCGCCCCCATAACAAGCCCTTTTAGACCATACATGACTCTAATCGGATGAGATGACCCCTAGATGGTGGTGAGGAGGGAGGCTGGTTGCCAGAGGAACCGACCACGTGATTAAAGGGTTGGAACTTTCAGCCCATCCCCCACGTTCCAGGGAGAGGAAGGGACTGGAAGTTGATGAGTACAGTCACTATTTGATTATAATTGTTTTTTATGCTCATTTATTTTTGAGAGAGATTGGGAGTGGAAGTGGGGAGAGGCAGAGAGAGAGGGGGACAGAGGATGCGGAGCGCACTCTGTGCTGACAGCAGTGAACCTGATATGGGGCTCAAGCTCATGAACCATTTGATCATGACCTGAGCCGAAGTTGGACACTCGACCACACAGGCGCCCCATGATTTCATCAATCATGCCAACATAATGGAACCTCCATAAAACATCCCAAACCACAGGATTCAGAGAGCTTCCAGATTGCAAATGCATCCGTAGGCTGGGAGGGCGGTGGACCCCAACTCCAGGGGCATGAGGCTCCTGTGCTTGGGACCCGTCCAGACCTCATCCTACATGTCTCTTCTTGTGGCTGTCCACTGGTACCCTTTATCATATCCTTACAATAAACGAGTAATAGTTATTCAGGTGCTTTCTGGTATTCTGTGAGCCGTTCTAGCAAATTGTCAAAACTGAAGGGGTCATGGGAACCCCCAATTTGTAACCGGTTGCTCAGAGTGCAGATGGAGGACGCTTAGGTGGCTCAGTCGATTAAGCGTCCAACTCTTGATCTTGGCTCAGGTCGTGACCTCAGGGTTTGTGAGTTTGAGCCCTCTGTGGGGCCTCTGCACAATTAGCACAGAGCCTACTTGGAATTCTCTCTCTCCCTTTCTCTCTGCCTTCCCCACTACCTCTCCTCGCCTCAACTACAAAATAAGTAAATGAATAAACTTAAAAAACAAACAAACAGGAAGTGCAGGTGACAGCCAGGACTTGTGATGGGCATCCAAAGCAGGGGCTGTCTTGTGGGATGGAGCCCTTAACCTGCGGGATCCGACACTAACCCCAGGTCAGCAGGGTCTGAGCTGAACTGAATCGTGGGACACCCAGGTGGTGTGCAGAGAACTGGGAGAAGGGGTTGGTGTGGGAAACAAAACCCACACGTTTGGAGTCATAAGTGTTGTGAGTAAAAACGGTGTGGAAAGAGGGAAGAAGGGCACCCAGCCTCTGTAAGAACATGTCGCTCACCTACATTTCTGCTTCTGTCCCCCTGGCCAAAACTAAGACACACAGGTCTTTTATAAGGACTTGAAAGCTGACCGCCAGAAAGTGCTGAGAATGTTAACTGAGAAAGCGGTATTTTGGAAAAATACAAAATGGGCTTAAAGGCTAGGCCATGTGTAGGAAGTCTGGGGCTTGTAACTCTGGGTTCCTTTCCTAAGAGACGTGGGGAGTTTATTTGTAAAGTGAGTGTATTAGTCAGGATTAAGTTCAGCTGTAACACAAAACCCCAAAGTAACAGTGGTTTGGTTCTGTTTCCTGTTCCTGGGTGTTTTACGTGACGGTAATGCCTACCACTGATTGGAGGTTTGCTGCGTGCCGGGCACAGTCCCGGACTCTTTACATTTAATGGTCACAAGACCCTGCAAAGGAGATCCCCGCTTTACAGGTGAAGAAATCAAAGCTCAGAGAAGGCAGGTCACTTGCCCAAGGTCACACAGCTCCTTCGTGGTAGAGGCTGCCATGAATCCAAAGCTCTGTCCACTCTGCTGCCTGTCCTTCTGGGGACAAAGGCCACCCTCCCTTCTCCCCCATCCGCACAAGGGAGAAAAGACATCACCCAGCTAACTGCACGGTTGGCAGAGCGTGTTTTCGCGGACTGGCTTTCAGAACGTGCGTGTTAATGGTTGAAAACACAAGCCGACACGTGCTTCTGCACTCATCGCCCCACACTGCTCTTCCTGTTAATTTGTTTAAATCCCACAAAGGAACATATTTTGGTTGTGCTTCTGGTTCACCAAGTACAACTAATCGGCACATCCACTCACTCAGATACAAACCAATGCCAAGGACTTCTGAGTCAAGACACTGTGGAATGATGAGCCGCGGGCACTCCCAGCCTCCCCAGCCAAGTCCCCTTTTCCTCCACAGCCCCGCGTTTTGGCTCTGAACCCGACAGGACGCTTTTGCTCACACCGTTCTCCATGAACGACGGTCAGGAACTTGTGAAGAGCATGGGTGGTAAGGGGGCTTTGCAGGTGTGAGCGCTCGGCAGCTCGCGGACCTCCCTAACCGGTCTCTCGTGACAATCCACAAGAGCAGAGCAGCTGCACCGCACACAGGGAAGTTCAGAGACATCAAGTAACTTGCCCCAAGTCACACAGCCTGAAAATAAAGGGAGGCAAGACTCAACCCCAGGACAGAGCTTTCTCATTCCCAGGACATTTATCCTCAATGACTCCCCCCGCCCTTTCCCCTCTGTCCGGCAGCAAAAGTAATTGTTAATTTCCAGATTTAAGGCTCATCTGCTGGCCTGGGTGCCAGGGGTGGGGACTGACAAGGGGATCTGTTTACAGGCTAGAGGTGCCAGGACACGAGAGGTAGATGGAAAGGAGATACACAGAGACAGAGAAAGAGAGACAGAGGGTGAGCAAGATGCCCAAGTATCTTTCTAAGAAGATGCTTGGCAGATCTAGCTAAGGAGCTAAGAGGAGACACAGCAAGAAATGAAGTCTCAAATACATGAGACCAGGAGCACCTAGGTGGCTCAGTCAGTTAAGCATCCACCTCTTAAGTTGGGCTCAGGTCATGATCTCACAGTTTGTGAGTTCGATCCCCGCGTCGTGCTCTGTGCTGACAGTGCAGAGCCTGTCTCGGATCCTCTGTCTCCCTCTCTCTGCCCCTCCTTCTCTCTCTCAAAAATCAATAAAGCATAAAAAACTAATAAAATAAGATGTGTGAGACCAAATACAAGTCAATACCACAGGTGACAGAGGAGGGCTGAGTGGGGGAGAGTGGGTTGGGGCCGGCCTGGCTGGGCTTGACCAGGGCCTAGTGGGGAGACAAAGACAAGACCGGCCTGAAGCAGAGGTGAGCATGGATAGGGAGGCCCCAAGCCCCAGGGCGCAGGACTGCATAGCGCTCCATGGCATGCGTGTTGCTGTGATGAATTTAATCCATTTGTGGGCGCCAAGGCTGTTCCCGGTGCTGCAATGGGCTCCCTTTCGTTGCCGCGGTCCCTGAGGTGGCTGTTCCCAGATGTGGAATTGCTCCCCTCAAAGAGCAGTTTGCAGCATTCTTTTCTAATTTTTTTTATATTTTATTTATTTTGAGAGAGAGAGCAGCAGCAGGAGCAGGGGAGGGACAGAGAGAGGGGGAGACACAGAATCTGAAGCAGGTTCCAGGCTCTGAAATAGCTGTCAGCACAGAGCCTGATGCGGGGCTCAAACCCACGAACAGTGAGATCATGACCTGAGCCAAAGTCCGATGCTTAACCGACTGAGCCACCCAAGTGCCCCAGTTTGCAGCATTCTTATACCATTCAGTATTGCAGCCTTTTTTCCCTGCCACCGTAAGACAGCCCCAGAACCGCCCTCCTGCTTCTTTCCAGCTCTGCAACGTGGAAATTTGCGCCCCGATCATGTATTTGAGGAAATGTGGAGAAACTAAGGTTTACAGGCTTATTCTGCCCTTTTCAAATGTACAGACACGCTAGGCAGGTCGGCAAGCCCCACACTGACTCTCAAATACAGTGAACATCCTCTCTTTTATGGGCTGTGGGGAAGCGTGTGAGGAGGACACTGTCCTCCGGCCAAGCGGACAGGACACTGAGGCCTGGACTGAACCGTGAATGCCTCCCAACCTTTGTCCTCATCCTACCCCGGTCTGAAGCCGTGGGTCCTGACTCGGGCATCCCTTCTCTCTCCCGCACTTCCGCAGGGCTGAGGTGGCACCTTTCACCCAGTGTCCATGGGAGCTCCACAGAGTGTGAAATATTTTGAAATCGGCTTCAAAGACCAATGCAGAGAGGAAAGTCTTAGAGACACCGTTTGACTTGTGTATGAGGAGAACCAATCAACAGGGCTAACTAAATGAGTCAAAAGAGAAATAGCTTCTTATTCACAGAGGAAAACACTGCTAAGACAAGGTGCTTTGAATTTTAGGCAGGAAACCAAAAGACACATTTCATATGTGCAAACCCTTACATTTAACGCTGAGCTGTAGAAGAACGCGAACACCTTTGTGTTTAAAAGTATGATTTTGGGAAGCTGCCAACTGAGGTTTTGTTCTGTAAAAGAGCCTGCATCGGGGTTAGTTTCGAACCTGTTAAAATCGCGTCTCTATAGCAATACTAAACTTGGATAGCTTTATTTTCTAATGCAGTTTAAAGGGCTCACCTCTACCACGCTCACCGTGCCTGGTTTTCTTCCAGAGATTAGTTCGCACATCACCACAAGTGCAAGGAGACAGGAGTGTATTTCTTGTTTTTGTTGTCATTTGCTTTTATTGTTGCTGTTTTACTTGCTGAATGAGGATCCATGAGTTTTCTTTTTTTTTTAATGTCTTTATTTATTTTTGAGACAGAGCATGAGTGGGGGAGGGGCAGAGAGAGAGGGAGACACAGCATCTGAAGCAGGCTCCAGGCTCTGAGCTGTCAGCACAGAGCCCGAAGCGGGGCTCGAAACCATGAACCTCGAGATCATGACCTGAGCTGAAGTCGTACACTTGACTGACTGAGCCACCCAGGCGCCCCTTCCATGAGTTTTCTTCTTCTAAGACTTGTGTGCAATTCAGAACCACACCATCTCTCTCCCTCTCCCTCTCCCTCTCTCCCTCCCTCCCTCCCTCCCCCCCCTCACACACACACACACACACACACACACCAAGCACACTTCCCAGTAGTGACACGCACTATCCTTACAGACCACTAATGTCCCCTACTGTCCAGTGTGACGCAACGCAATGAAACAGGGTCTTTGACTTTGGACTCGGAACATGGCCCACAGCTCCTATCACTTGGACAAAATGAGCACAGATGCCCTGTTTTACTTTGTCTTGGAAGCATTACAGAACTGAAAGGCACACTTGCCCCACCACGCCTAGGGAAGACCAGGAGGACTTTCAGGCCCCCTCTTGTAAATTCTTACTGTGTACCAGCAACCAACGTGTCAACCTTACAGGACTTCCCAGAATAGTGCTGCCCAACAGAACTTTCTTGGTGGTGGGAAATGTGGCTGAGATCACTGAACATAATTTTATTCAATTTTATTCAAATGCTCATTTTAATAGCTACACACAGCTGATGTCCATATTGGGCAGCATAGTTCTAGAACCAGCACATCTTTGTTTTTTCTATTTTAATGTTTTCATTTTATTTATATAAATATAATTTATTGTCAAATTGGCTTACATACAACACCCAGTGCTCATCCCAGCAAGTGCCCTCCTCCATGCCCATCACCCATTTCCCCTCTCCCCACCCCCCCCATCAACCTTCAGAGAACAACCCAGTTTGTTCTCTATTTAAGAGTCTCTTGTGGTTTGCCTCCCTCTCTCTCTGTTAACTATTTTTCCCTCGTCCCTTCTCCCATGGTCTTCTGTTAAGTTTCTCAAGATCCACATATGAGTGAAAACATGTATCTGTCCTTCTCGGACTTGTTTCACTAAGAATAAAACCTTCCAATTCCATCCGTGTTGCTGCAAATGGCGTGATTTCGTTCTTTCTCATTGCCATGTAGTACTCCATTGTGTAAGTAAACCACATCTTCTTGATCCACTCATCAGGTGATGGACATTTAGGCTCTTTCCATGGTTTGGCTACTGTTGACAGTGCCGTGTGAACACTGGGGTACACGTGCCCCTATGCATCAGCACTCCTGTATCCCTCAATCCAACACCTTTTCGAACTTTTTTTTCCCCTTGGGTTTCTCTGCCTCTTTGTCAAAGTACAAAAACGGGACTTTCTGGATACAGCATGAGCCCTGTTCCCCCCGCCCTCACCCCCTAACCACCCCTGCCCTTTCTACCTTCCCTCCCTTCCACCCAGGTTCTCTAGAGCCTTCTAGGACCAAATGTTATTTCTAATAACAGAGCTTTCTCACTCCAGTTATAATCACAAATCTCTCTGGGGAAAAAAGTCTTATAGAGAAACAAATGGCCTATCCAAAGGTTTTAGAAAATTGCTTTTTAAAAACTCTTTGGAGTGGACGAGGCAGGGAAATGAAATGAGTATCCGGTTGGTTTGAGTAAGTTATCACATAAGCCCCATGAGCTTCGGGGCATGTTTTGAGAAGGCTTTTTTCATTGCTCCCAAATAACGGACAAATTGTTGATATAATGAGTGATCGAAGGACAGGCCGGGCGGCAGCCTTCGGAGCAGAAAGGCCTCGGCAGGGAGGAGAATATTAATGCGGGCTTCCCGAGAGCAGGGCGGACCTGCGCGAACAAGAACAAGCGTCCCCTTCATGCACACGGCAGCTCCTGGGTCTGGTTCCGGCGATGTTTCCCAAACTTCAATGTGCACGCGCGCCAGCTGGGGGTGCACATTAAAATACAGATCCCCGTTCCGTGGGACCGGTGTGCTGCTGAGGCCACGGGCGCAGAAACCACACTCTGTGCGGTGAGACTTAAGGCCTCAGCGCTGCTAAGTCCCCGGAGACAGCCACTGACGACAGCCGGCGGCTGGGTCCAGCGCCCTGACTCCCAGCCCACCCCCGCCTACCGAGGGCTTAGCTTCTCTTGAAATGATCACCTTGAAGCCTGTCTCCCCAAAAATCAGCCCTGCTTTGTAAACTCACCCACTGCCATCCGCAATCAGCACAACTTCGTGAAGGCGCCGGAGCCCATCCAAACCCAGAGGACCGCCAGGAGTCTGAGCGGACGCACCTGCTGCACGAACTCCCGCGGGCTCCCCGGGGAACGGGGCGGCTGTGCTGAGGCTCGGGAGTGGGGGAAAGACCCGGGAAGCCACCGTCGGCACAAATCTAAGCCCCGTCTTCCAGCCTTGTTTCATCGGTAATAATGGTGATATTTGCACTTATTTCTTCTCGCTTCCTACTCTCACACTTAATTCCGTCTTAACTGGGGATGAAATAACTTGGCCCGTTCAAACCACTTTACCTCCATCCCTAAAATGAGGATATGAGAGCACCTACCCTTCTCGGTCTTGGGAGGATTAAGTCAGTGCACAGAGGTGCCGCGCTGTCCCTCGTGGTACTTAATAAATGCAAGCCATTGCTATAGGTGCTTGGCGATGTTTGTTTCATGAATAAATACAGATCAGTCTCCAGTAACGACTGCTCTCTTGGGCTCTACATTCAAGGTCTGCTCGGTATTTCACTAGAAGCAAACATTTCATCTTGTCTCCAAAATGTTCCCCTCAGCATCTCCTGTCAGAAATGACCAACCCACAGCTTTTTTTTTTTTTTTTTGCCTCTATATTCAGGTACCAACAGTTTTCAATTCTGCCTTCATAAGATCTCTTCTGCCTTCATTGCCCCCACCCTTGTCCCCTCACGGTGACCTCACCTCGGGCTCCCTCAGTGACTTCTCACGAGCCTTCCTGCCTCCATCTCTCTCCTTCCCAACCTCATGACAGAAACCACATCCAGGCGTCTCTCCCAAGCACCGCTGAAGAAATCCCAAACAATTCCAGTAAGTGGTTCCAAAGTGCATGGCTTCCTAGGGGACTACTCGGGAAAGGGCCACACAAACGCACCCTGAGGCTTATGAAATTGCTCCACCGTCAGTCATAGTACTTCAGAGCCACGTCACAGGTACTGCATGAGAGACAGACAGACCTTCGTGGCCTCGCCCACTCAGGGAGCCCCTACCAGGGCTAGATGGTGAGGCATGAACAGCTCAGTCTATTGAGAGACAGGCTTACGTCTCAGGTTGGAGGAACCTATTTCTCGGATGGCACTGGTTTTGTTTAGGGTTTTTCACTGACCTATTCGCTGTGATTTTTGTCATCACTGCTATTTCTTGGTTACCCGCTAGGGATTTTAGGACCTAGCATTATTTTGGAGTTCATCTAGTTCAAAATAAAGATTTCCAAAGAAGCGGGTTCACTTGAAAGTTGTAGTGACACTTGAGAATGAACATGTTCTATTTCTCAGATTGGATAATCAAAAAGTCTTAATCCAGTTGCTGGTTCCTTGGTTTAAAAACAATTCCTCCACTTCACCACTAGATGGCACTTGAGCTGTGGTTCCCGGAGACAGCTGGGTGGAGTTCAGGGCCACACCCCCTGGGCCTGGCAGAGACTAGGAATTTGGAAGGTATGCCACTACTTCCTTAACACAATCATAACAGGCATGTCACTTCAGATCTGATTCTTATTAAAGGCAAGAACAAAATACTTGATCATCATCAGAGCAATAGCAGAAAAGCAAAGAGGTAACTTGGAAAATAATTCCACATAGGAGTCTATGTCATGACTCTCCCTAGTCCTACCCTCTAGTTCCAGCCCCTCGCGGGAGCTTTTGCAGAAAATGACAGCTTCTGCAGGCTAACTACCCCCCAAATCCCTCTGGCTTAGCGCCTGCTGCCTATCTGCAGGCTCATCACCGCTAAGACCCCCGCCTTCCCCCTGAGCCCAATTCTCCAAGACGCTATCCTGTAAGTATTCAGAAACCATGTGCTCACACAGGCTCTTCTTAACTCATCAACCAGAAAAAAAGTGGCTCACTGCCAAGCCTCAGCTCCTTTAGCCAAATGCCAAATTAAAACATGGCTGTCATCCTCTTTCTTCTTTCACCAGATTTCATGAACGGATTCTAACTTTGAGGGCAGACATTGGACAGTCCTGCAGATGTTAAAAACGTCTACATTTCTCAAGCAAGCAAATCCTGAATCTGGGCAGGTTTTCCGGACATCTCCTTCCTCAGGTAAAGAACTTTAAACACAAAATTATAGTTAGCAGACCTGACACTTTTTGTTGGGGAGTAGTGAGTTCTCCTTGGGAGAAATCAAGTAACCATCACCTACATATTTTGAATAGTTCTCTTTTCCGTCAGATAGTAAATTTCGCTGCAAGGGCTATTCTGGAAGCAGAGAGTAAATTGTACACTTGATCTTCCAGTTAATCCATAATATACCCCCTGGAAGCAAGCCATATGCATCGCTTCTAAAATTTGGTCCAGCTTGTTTTTGGCCACTTTGCTATACCAGGACACTCGTCAACTACGTCTCCCAAATGCTCTTGGCAAGAGGGGCACAGGGGCAGAATAGCAGGTGATGCTCACTGGGAAGGGGTGACAAGTGCTCTTCCATGAATCAGTTTTTTTTTAACATTTTATTAATTTTTGAGAGACAGTATGATCTGGGGAGGGGTCAGAGAGAGAGTGAGAGACACAGAATCTGAAGACAGGCTCCAGGCTCTGAGCTGTCAGCACAGAGCCCAATGCAGGGCTCGAACTCACAAACCCTGAGATCATGACCTGAGCCGAAGTCAAACGCCCAACCGACTGAGCCACCCAGGCGTCCCAGTTTCAAAGATAATCTGTATTAAGATAATACTCCCAAGATATAGACGGAAAGTCCATAATTATTCATGATTATTCATGAAAGAAGGATTATTCAAATATTTGGATTTCTTTAAACTGAAGGGTGATGAGTCCCAAGTTTATTAGATACAGTAACATAAAGGGTGATTTTATTTAAAAACTAACAAGTGTCCTTGGAGTCATCTTTGAGATTTCAGATCCCAAGGTGCCTGGCTACAGTGGAAAAACAAGGCTTTGCTTCTGGATGTGGCTTGAACATCAATTTCACTATTAGGCAAATCCCTTCCCCTCAGGAGATCTCAGCCACCCCATCTGCAAAAGAAATGTTACTGCACCCACTCCTTCAGGTTGCCTCATGATTGTATTTTGCTCATCTCTATAGTATCAAGATAGGAAAAAGAACAAAAACAAAATCTAAGTAGTCACTTCTATTTAAGTTGAAAAGCCTCAGAATCTAAGAATGAGAGTGTAAGGACAGAACAGTGACACGGTGCACACACAGGACACGGCCACCACCAGCCTCACTCAGGCATAGATACGTGGAGTGAGAGGCCCAGGAGAACAGCGCACACACCATACTTTTTTTTTTTTAACGCTTATTTCTTTTTGAAGGCGAGAGCAAGCATGAGTGGGTGAGGGACAGAGGGAAAGGGAGACACAGAATGCAAAGCAGGCTCCAGGCTCTGAGCTGTCAGCACAGAGCCCAACCCAGGGCTCAAACCCACAGACCATGAGATCATGACCTGAGTTGAAGTCAGATGCTTAACCGACTCAGCCACTCAGGCGCCCCATCCGCACTTCTGATCAGAGACCAGAGAGAGCTGTGGATTCTTTGAGCAAATGTTATTTCCAGCCAGCTTAATCTAAATTAGCAGTTCTCAATTTGGGGGCGTGAGGGGGGTCTTAGGATCCCTTTATGCATTTAAAAATTGAGGACCCCAAAAATCTTTTATGTGAGTCATATCTGTTGATATTCACTGAAAGCATCATATTCCCTGGTTTCTAACGATATTACAAAGCTACAGAAAGTGAAACAGTATGGTGATGGCATAAAACAGACACACAGACCAATGGAACAGATTAGAGAGCCCAGAAATAAACCCATGCATATATGGACAATTAATTTATAAAGGAGCCAAAAATATATATTGGGGAAAGAACAGTCTCTCCAATAAATGGTGCTGGGAAAATGGGACAGCCACATGCAAAAGAAAGAAGTGGACCCCAGTCTTATACCATACACAAAAATTAACTCAAAATGGATTAAAGACTTAAATGGAAGCCCTGAAACCATACACCTCCTACAAGAAACATAGGCTGCAAACTCCCTGCCTTGGTAATAATTTTTTTAATCTGACATCAAAAGCAACAAAAGGAAAAATAAACAAGCGGGACTACATCAAACTTGAAGGCTTCTGCACGGCAAAGGAAACCATCAAAAACATTAAAAGGCAAGCTACTGGGTGGGAGACCAGATTTACAAATCAAGTATCTGGTAAGGGACTAATATCTAAAATATATAAAGAATTCATACAACTCAATAGCAGAAGAAACAACTGATTAAAAAATAGGCAGAGACAACTACTAGGTATTTATCCAAAGGACACAGGTGAGCTGTTTCAAAGGGACACGTGCAGCCCAATGTTTATAGCAGTGCTACTGACAACAGCAAGGGTATGGAAAGAGCCCACATGTCCATCGATGGATGAACAGATAAAGAAGACGTGGTATGTACACAATGGAGTATTACTTGGCAATCAAGAAGAATGAATCTTGACATTTGCAACTACACAGGTGGAACTGGAGGATATTATGCTAAGTGAAATTAGAGAAAGACAAATACCATATGGCTTCACTCATATGAGACTTTAAGATACAAAACAGATGAACATAAAGGAAGGGAAGCAAAAATAATATGAAAACAGGGAGGGGGACAAAAACATAAGAGACTCTTAAATCCGGAGAACTAATAGGGGGTTACTGGAGGGGTTGTGGGTGAGGGAATGGGCAAAATGGGTGAGGGGCATTAAGGAATCTACTCCTGAAATCACTGTTGCACCATATGCTAACTAATTTGGATGTAAATTTAAAAAATAAATTAAAAAATTTGAAATGGGCAGACATTTTTCCAAAGACCTACAGATAGTGAGTACATGAAAAGATGCTCATCATCATTAGTCATCAGAGAAATGCAAATCAAAACCGCAATGAGACATTACCTCACACCTGTCAGAATGACTAGTATCAAAAAGACAAGAAATAGTAACTGTGGGCAAGGATGTAGACAAAAGGGAGCCCTCGTGCACTGTACTCCGGAGTGGAAACTGGTGCAGCAACTATAAAAAACTGTACAGAGCTTCTTCAAAAAATTAAAAATGGAACCACCATATGATTCAGCAGTTCCACTTCTGGGTATTTATCCAAAGAAAATTAAAACACTAACTCCAAAAGATACCTGCACCCCCGTGTTCACTGCACCATTTACAATAGCCAAGATGTGGAGCCAACACAGGTATCTCCCAATGGGTGACAGGTAACAAAAATGTGACTGACACACACACACACACACACACACACACACACACAGAGGAATATTACTCGGGCATAAAAAAGAATGTTCCCCACTGACGTACTCTCTCTCAGTCTACAGCTGCTAGTCCTACATTCTTCAAGGTTGCCTTCGCCCCTCTTAGTGGTTAATCTCGTGTTACTAGCTAATAATTCTTTATCATAAATTTCCCTGCTCAAATTACTAGTATGGTTTCTTTCTCCTGAATGGATCCTGAACCCTAAATGATACCATCATCATCTGTAAAACTTAAAAGAGAATGTGTATTTCCTAAATCACTAAGAAAATTAAGGCCCAGGGCATTACAGCCCATTTAGGAAATGAGAGGAATCAGTGAGAAAGCATAAAACATGATCACAAAGACCAAAGTCAGTAATTAACATAAAAGCAAATGGATTAGTCTCCCCTATTAAATTGCAAAAACTTTCCAAATGGGCTGAAATACAAAATCCAAAAAGACATGCTGTTTAGAGACAACAAAAAATTATATAAAAGTTAAAAAAAAAAGGATAGACAACTCATCAAGCAAATATAAACATAAAAAGAATATTCCAGTCTCAAAGAGGTAAAGTATAAAGGACAAAAAGAGTAACTTTATAGATGACTATGTCTTCTTATGAATGGTCCCCAACACAGGTATTTACATACTAAACAACTGTATCAAAATATACAAAGCAAAAGCGGCAAACAAGATAAAATTGAGAGAAGGAACTATCTAGAAACCTTTAGGATGACACGATTAGTCTATGGTAGTTTACACTCAAAAATAAGAAATAAAATTTGAATCATATAATTAAAGTGCCTGAATACATGTTCACCTCTGTTCCACACAAACTGAATAAACCTTCATTTGAAATATCCATAGCATGCTTTCTTAAAATGCTAGGCCCCAAAACCTCAATTAATTCTAAAAGGCAGAAACTACGTAAGCCAGTTTTCCTTGCTACAAGTAATTATAAGAAAAAAAAAAAAAGGCCAACCACACAGAAATTTTTAAATATTCTTATTTAACCAAAAGTTTAAAACACAATGATAAACTACTTAGGAAAAAAGACACATCACTGTAGCTGGGATGGGAACATATTTGAAATCAGAGATAACTAAAACGTTTCATTTGTATACATATAAAAACAAAAAATAAACATTAGACTCAAAAAGTTACAGTGAAAAAAATCTACAGAAAACAAAAGAAATACACAGAAGATGAGAAATTAAAATGTTTTTAAAACAAATCACACATGATAAATCCAAACACCAGTGTTGTTTGTTTTTTTTTAAGGGAAAAAAAAATTACCTTCAGCAAGTCTAATCAAGGAAAAAATAAAGAACGGTCAAACTGAGAAAAGGTCATTTCTTATAATTTAAAAGTAACAAACTTCACACAGAAAATTTCTTACTCTATTCAAATTCTCTGCTAATAAATGTTTTAAATTTCAACAAAATCCCGCTTTCTGGAAAAGCATAAATTACGTAACTTTAACAAATAACAAAAGGAGAAATACATTTTGAAACAGAATTTTAAAATCAGATTTGAGATACTTCAATTTAAAGATAGGTAACATAGTCACAGAAGAAAGTTGACAGTTATCAAGAAAATACTTGCCAAAAAAGCTCTCAATGCAGAAGTTTTATAAGCACGATCCTTTAATGTTTAGTGGAACCAACCACTCCGATGATATAATTGCTTGATGCAAAGGAAAATATATACAGTTATCCTATCTTATACAGCTAGCAAAATCCCTAGGCTAAAAACTAGACATGAGCCCAAAAGACTAAATTCACTCACATAAAAATGCCATTTTCCTAAATAACATATTAGCAAATCAAATTTTATAGGACCAACAGGGCAGCCACATTTGAGGAGAAATGCACTGTATGACCTCACAAATTTCACAACTAATCTTCCCAGAAAAACAAATGTAAAAATCAGGAGGATAAAATGGTTGGACAGCAGAAGTCTACAATTGCTAGTAGTAGACACTGCATTTTCGTATCTCAGCATTATTTCTAATATTTCAAAGAGGATCCCACTCATGCTGGGGGGAGGGGGGACTGATGGCTTTTTATCACATTTAATTTCTGCCCCAAAGTTACTGAGACTTGAACATGTTTTTCAACACTAATTTTCACACGACCACTCAATGAATGCCTGTAGGAGAGTATGAGATATGTGAATGTGAGGACAGTCCCCAAATTGCTCTCAGAGCGGGGCTGGTAAAGAGCCCTGGGCATTACGTGTTGCTAACAAAGGAGGATGGCAGAGTTCTCTACCAACCAGTTAAAGCTTTGAGGCTACGAAGCAAAAGCAGGACCCATCCACGACGCACTGAGACCGCCAGTTTTGAAATTATGCAAACCTTGGTCATTCTTTGGGCTGTTAAGTATGCGTTCACTACCTCAGATTTTGAAAACAAAAGGAGTCTTTAATAGATCAACTTTTTAAAATCCATATAATTCAAGTCTACATAAGATGCAAGTAAAATGTAAATCGTAAAAAAAATTTTTAATTAATCTACCTGTTTCCAGGAGTCCAAAGATTGTTTCATGTTGGAAACATCTATTGCTATGTCATCTACAAATGGGAAAAAACCCACATGGCTCTCTTACGCAATACCCGAAAAGTGTAAGCAACTAAATTCCAGAGCCAATCCTAATTCAGAATCTTTAAAAACTAAAAATAGACGGGTATTTCCTTTCTAGATAAAGAAGAACTCAAAACAGCCAACCTGAAAGTAAAATATTATGGACATTCCTATGAAAATCAGAAACAAAACAGGAATGTCTGCCATCATCGTCATTTAAAACTGTTCTAAACATTTGTGCCAACACACAACAAAAATGAAACTATCAGGAGGAACATTACTGTTATTCACAGATGATAAAGTGTTTCCTAGAAAACCCATGTGAAATTACTAAAGACAGTGCTAGAATTAAGTGACTAGGTAACTAGAAAAATACAGTCTGAGGAGACCACAGACGGAGCACTGCCCGCGCGCTTGCACCTGCCCCCACCAGGACCGGCCCCATCCTGGTTTGAGTCCGTATTATTGTTCGCCTGCCATTACCTTCATGCTCAACTCAGTGGCTTCCTCACCCATCTCAGCCCGGTGAGAGGTTATGCAGTAAGACCACAGGATGTTTCTAAACCAAATCTGATCATGTCATTCCTTGCTCAGAATCTTCTCACAGCTTCCCATGATAGAATAAAAACCAAATTTCTTACCACGGCCTTCTAAACATGCCTCTATACTCCACCAGGCCTTATTCAAATGCTGTTCTTGACACCCAGCCACATGGTCTTTCTCCTCCCCAAACACCCCAAAGGGGCTTTGCCAGCATTGCTCTTCCCCACATCCTATCATCAATGTTACCTCCTCAAAGAGCTCTTCTGATCATCCAAAGTCACCACCCAGTCACTGTCTCCCATCACCGTATTTTAAGTCCTTCCATAGAATCAAAGTTCATGATCTGATACTTTTCCCTGTATGTTGAATATCTCCTCCCACTGATGTCACCTCCATGAGAGCAAGAAGTCTATCTTAACTGTTTATCTCCAGTGCCTGGTACTTAAGAGTCACTCAATAAACATCTGAATTTTAATCGTCCATCAGTCCCACTATAGACTGTAAGCTCCACACACCAGGAGTCATGCCTACTTTACTCACTGTTCTGTCTTCAAGACTCTGACGCTGGGGGGTTAATAAATTAGCTGAGAAATGAATAAACCCCTCCTTCCCTCCTTGTAATCCCCAGATTAAGACTGGGAAATAGTCCTGGTAAGTCCAACACACTGTTGGTTTATACTGAACTTGTAGCCAACCAGTGACTACCCCAAATGATTTCATGTGAATTATAAAGTCAGGTCTTCCCACTTCTACCAATTCCCCAAATTCTACACTTGTGTGGAATTAACTTAGTAAGATAAACACAAAGCTTTAATAAAGTGTGAAAGCCTTACTGAAATTAATCTTCAACATGCCTCTGTGAAATGACATTTAAAAGAACGTAGCAGGTTAATAAAAATTAAATCTTCTGAGTCCTAATCCATAAACTGTGTGAATAGTTGGGCAAAGAAGAGACCTTTTTAAAGTTATACAGGAGAAAGAAAAAAAAAAAAAAGCAACCTGAGGTATTAAAATGTTAATCCACCCTGTCAGTGTACAGAGAAATGAGTACTCTGTGCTAAAACTAACAAGGCCACAAAAGGACTGCCTCTTACGGAATTAAGACACTGCCTCACCATTCTGACTGCCCCAGAGTTACTCATTACATACGACACAGAGCACATACTTGCTGGTTTGTGGGCACTCTAAGTATCTAATTACTTCAAACAAAAGGCTACACTCTCAATTTTTTATATTTTGTTTTTATTCAAGAGTTTACTCACAGGCAGCACTTTAAAATCAGGCTTTTAAAATTAAAGGCCAAAACTAAAAAAATTTTTTGCAAATATGACACTGCTAAAAGAATGATCGTCTTAATAATTTAAGCCCTAAAACATCTTGTGGAGTTAAAGTCTTTATACGTAGACTGTGTAAGATTGATATCATTTAAAGTAAACAACTGAAAAACCACAGATTGTGGGCAAATTTGTCAATGAAGATAATCATCAGTTTCAGCCTTCCAGAGTATGAAAACCAGCAATTAATTCATCCTGTGACAGAATATAAACTCTGCTTCAGAATTTGGAACTTAAAGTCTCTTTCTCCAGTAGCAGATCAGCATATCTATGCTGAAGTTCTTTTTCTCTTTCCTGTTGTCGCTGAACATCTTCTTTTAGACACTTGAAGAGACAAAAATAATACATGATTATTTCATATGTAAGCACACACTGAAAATGAAGAGTATCTCATGGTACTTTATCATCTTACGAACAGCGGAGTTCAGTCACGACTCTTAGGAGAGAAGTATTCCCCAGGGAGACAAGAAGGAACAACGACTCATGCTATAAAGCCAGTGATGCAGCCGCTCTTTGGTCACATGACTACCGTCTAGTTGGAGGATCTCTGCCATCTCAACTACACACGGCGCTGCTGCTCGACCAGGACCCACCAGGGCACCTCAACACGCCCCCACGGCCCTGTATCTAAGGCAGGGACTATCCCGCACACTTCGGAGATCAAGTTAAACCAAATCTGGCCACAGCAATTTCATGCAATGACCAGCTATATTCCCAGGATCCTAAATTACAAAACAGACAGTGGTTTAATGCACCTCAGAGAGCTATAAAAATGGGATGCAATTAAGTTCCAGGGGGACAAATCACAAGGGTTACTTACTCTATTTCACAGTGTATCTATATACAAACCAGAAAATCAGTAAAGGAAAAGCCATTGTATCCACCACTGGCCTGGTCTATCCATCTATACACAGACAATTCTAGGTAAGAAAGTCAAAAACTCCAGGCTCTCACTGAAAAAAGCCAGAGAGTATCAACTTCAGAAATAAATCTACACAGGAAAAAGAAAAAACAGGAAAGCCCTGGTAATTTTTTGCAGTTCTTTTTAAGCACTGCTGCAAAGCAATGATGTTACCTCTAGCCTCCGGGGAATAGCAGAATCTTCATGCTTCTTGAGTTCTTCAAAAGTGCGTAACTCCAAGTAAGCCTGCTCAATTTGGTCCCATAAGTCATTCAACTGTTTCATGAGCCCCATAGCACGAGACTGGTAACCCCCAAGCAAAATTTTCATCTTCTTTTCCATCTTTGCAGCTCTCTTGGCTTCTGTTGTCATGTGACCCCTGTTTATCTGGGGGGGGGGGCAGAGGAAGATCACATCAGCAGACATGAGAAAAGCAGGCTAAATAACAGAAAAAGTCACCATTGGTTCATTGATCTCCTCAAAGCGAAAGTACATTAGAATTCCTCATACGTTAGCTACCATTACACGAAATTTGGCCTAAGAAGGATTTGTCTTGCACTAAGATTGGACAGTTCAGTCCCGAATAATCTATTTCTAATAATCTCACCCATAATTCAATTTCAAAGCAGGCTTGAATTTCATAGTGTAAGAAAAATTGATCTGTACTTCTGGAAATAGCTCCTGCTATCATTAATCTGCACTGATCTGGGGACGTGCAGAGACCCAGCTTCACCAGCTTCACCCCCACAACGCACTGCGATGCTGCCCGACGGCCGCCGCTAACACCCCTGCATGATGCACAGGGAAGCTGTCACAAGAGTCAATCTGAAGATCACAAGAGACAATGTTTTCCTTCCCTTTTTTTCCCTTCTTCCTTTTCTTTATATTTTATCTATATGAAATGACAGATGTTAACTGAATCCCTTTGATAATCATTTCACAGTATATGCAAACCAAGCCTTCATGCTGAATGTCTTAAGCTGATACAATGATGGATGTTAATTATTTCCCAATAAAAGCAGAGAAAATACACTTCTATGTTAAACATCCATTACTTTTTCAATAACTATATAATGTCCAATTATAAACCACAGCTGTAATCAAAATGTAACCCCCTCGAACTATAAAACTACTAGTTATTTTTATAATGTTATAATTCTAAATTTGGCATAAAACCCATAAAACAATGTCACATTTGGCAACGAAAAAAATATTTTTTTTGTAAAGTGAAAAGACACCATAAGATTGAGAGTTGGCAGTTTTCCTATTAAATATGTATACTGGGCACCGATGGGCTGGCTGCCTCTTTGGCTCATTCTAAAATTAGGGGAAAAGAACTCAAAATATGTAAAACTCACAAAAGAACAGGAGAAGGGACAACTAACAAAAGTAAGATTCACCAAAATTCTAGAGCTGGTGCAGGAGAGAGAAGGCCCCAGTTGAGAGAGGGAGTCCAAGGAGAGATGGAGGAGAAGGGAGAAGGTGTCAGACGCAGAATCCCACTCACATGACACCTACTCGAGGTATGGAATCTATAGCCCACAATGTAACCACTCGTACTTTAAAGTGACCTGCAAATGCACACACAACACAACTGAGAGGTCAGAGCCTTAAGAATAATTATTAAATCCGTGCTAGTTTCTTACATATCTGTCTGTTCTTTCCTCCCTCCCTCCCCTTACTTGGCCTCTCTCCACTCTCTCCCTCAAACTGATTTCATCAAGTGACTCCAAAACTAAGCAGTTTCAAGATAACATACACCGAGATGATAATCCATAATTCATAACAATGTAACTATAAACACGGGAAACCATGTGATAGTGTAAATATTCTTTTTTTGTAAAAAACAAATGTGGGATAAATAAGGATAAAGATAAATAAGCAGAAATGGTACCATGGATAAATGTCAAATGCAAAATAACTGATAGGAAAAACTGTACATAGGCTGTTCTATTAAAGTATCTAGAAACAATAAAATCACCAAAGCAAATATATAGCTTTCCAAAATAACAACTCTGAAATACCCACTTCAATGCCTAACATTCGATTTAAAAATAAAAACACTGATTGCAATGCTTTATGGTTAGATTACAAAAAATGAAAATGTTCCTAAGGGGCGCCTGGGTGCCTCAGTTGGGTAAGCGTCCCAACTCTTGGTTTCAGCTCAGGTCATGATCATGAGTTCAAGCCTCCTCATCGATCTCCGTGCTGACAGAGCAGAGCCTGCTTGGGTCTCTCTCTCTCTCTCTCTCTCTCTCTCTCTCTCTCTCTCTCTCTGCCTCTCCCTCCCTCCCTCTCTCAAAATAAATAAGTAGATAATAAATAAACAAACTGCACGGGTCCTCTTACATGCATTTCCTACAGCACTGTACATGCATTTTCTCTTATAATTTTAATACCATGTTCTTTTCTCTAGCTTACTTTACTGTAGGAATAAGTGCATAAAACATATAAAATAGAAACTATGTATAAATTGACTGTTTATGTTATCAGTAAGGTGCCCCAGTCAACAATAGGCTATTAACATTTAAGTTTTGGGGGGCCAAGTCATGCATAAATTTTGAATGGGGGTTGGGGGGAGTCAGAGCCCATAACCCCTGTGTTGTTCAAGGATCAACTGCATACTTTCACTGCAAAAGTAACACTTCATACCTATCCATCTCCAGCTTACTTTATTAAAAGTCAAAGTCAAATAACCCTGTGGGGTAGGGAAGAAGGAACATGTTGCATGTACAGACCTTGTGTTAAAAATGTGAGACTGACCTAATATTAAAATACAGCTTTTTAAAAACCATTTATATCTTCAGCATTTTATAAAAGTTAATAAGCTTTTCCTCCTCTGCAATTCATCTGAAGAATAAATCCAAGGATAAATAATGTCCTTTATAAAGGAGCCACGTTCCTCTAAGACCTACCAAAGCAAAGGAAGTTCCCCGGCAGTGACAGGTCTTCTAAGGAAGTGCTGCGTGAAGTCAAGGCAGCACAGGAAGGAGGAGGGTGAGTCGCTCTTTCCAGGCAGCACAGCCGCCCAGCTGTTCTGCAGTCTGTGCAAGTTAGCTAACCTGTCTCCATTCCTCCATCAGTAAAATGGCAGGCACTGCTAAGTTATTATGAAGCTGAAACAAGATAATGTACGTAAAAGCCTTTAGCCACCCAGTGACTGGAATGGAGTAAGCAGTTAACAAATGTCAGCTCTGGTTCCAATTATCTTAGATACACTAAGACTTTTTAACATTTTGTGCTCTCCTCTCTAATGGACCAAGGGACTAATGATGAGGCTTTAAAACCTTCTTTAAAATTCCAACTTTAGGGGCGCCTGGGTGGCTCAGTCAGTTAAGCATCCGGCTTTGGCTCAGGTCATGATCTCATGGTTCGTGGGTTCGAGCCCTGCGTCAGGCTCTGTGCTGACCGCTAGCTCAGAGCCTGGAGTCTGTCTTCGGATCCGGTGATTCCTTCTCTCTCTGACCCTCCCCTGCTCACACTGTCTCTCTCTCTCAAAAATAAATTTAAAAAAAAATTTTTAATTAAAATAAAAATTCCAACTTTAATTTAAAAAATGACCTGGAAATAAAACAAGGAACAACAGCTGTTTCTTCTTGAAGAGACATGTACTGAAACACATCTTCTCAAGCGAAGGGTTTTCAATCCCAGCTAAACTTGAGAATTACCTGCAGACCTTTAAAAATCTACCAGTGACAGCGCCCTAGCTCCAGAGACCCTTATTTAAATGGTCTCGGTCTCAGATCTTGGTATTATTGAAGCCCCCAAATGATTCTACTGGACAATCAGGATAGAGAATCTGTTTCAACCACTGTCATTACAAAAGATGATTAATTATCAGCAGTTTTCTCTTAACTAGACCCACCAAAAAGTCCTCATTCCCAATAATAACTGAACAGCTAAATTGAGGAGTTGTGTGCAGTCCCTTAAATATAATTCAGCATGTCCTAAGATACTCTAATCCAATGTGGGTTCAAATAAGTATTACAAAACCCCTACCAGCACAGAATTTCAAATTAACACATATAGCACATTTTCAAAAACAGACATATAAATTTTCATTTTCATTGGTCAAGATAATCCACTTCGCTACACACTACACTCCATGATACTCAATTTCCAATCTGGTGCAAAAGCAGAACACTTGCGTTCCAACAGCGTTTAATCAGCCATCAAGGCACATTTACTATGACTGGTTCCTTGTATCTGGGGATTACCCTGCCTCTACAGTTGAGTAATTTGTGCTTCCCAAACTATCAAGGATTTTAAAACTACTAAGTTGCTAGCTTCCATTTCATGCCAACAATTTTAGTTAATTTAGCTCAAGCTTTATATGAAATCTTCTCACTTGAATAGTGTGCTAAGATTCCAAGCAAATATGGAAATAAATGATACCAAAAAAATTAAGCACAGGAAAAACTTAATTTAGTCAAGTAACTATATAAACTTAGTCACTAAAAGTATAAAGAAAAAATTAAATGCAGCTTTTAATATTCAATTTAAACTCAGTTACCTTACATCTATCATCTCATCATTAAAATGTGAAGGAAGTTATCTGTACACTTTGCAAAATGTTCAACCTGTGACATGCTGTAGGAAGGAAAAAACTAACAAATAAGAACTGGCCTTCTTCTAGCTAAGAAATCTCAAGCAAGAAATGCATATGCAAACTAGTCCAACCCCCCTCCCCACTCATATACCACAGAAACATTAAAGTCCAACAGGATGTAAGACCTTATTGTTTAAAATACAAAAAAATCAGGGGTGCCTGAGTGGCTCAGTTGGTTGACCGTCTAACTCTTGATTTAGGCTCAGATCATGATCCAAAAGTTGTGGGATCAAGCCCTGCATCTGGCTCCACTACTTAATATGCTCTCTCTCCCTCTGCCCTTGTCCCACACTCACGGACTCTCTCTAAAATTAAAACAAAAATTTTAAGGTTTTAAAATACAAAGAAAAATCCGGAAAAACCAGACGCTGATTTGATCAAGTTCATGTTTCTAAACCCTTTTTTAAAAAGTAAGTATTAGCGGGGTGCCTGGGTGGCTAGTCAGTTGAGCGTCTGACATCAGCTCAGATCGTGAGCTCAGTTAGTAGTTTCAAGCCCAGTGTCAGGCTCTGTGCGGACAGCTAGCTCAGAGCCCAGAGCGACTTCAGATCCTGTGTCTCCCTCTCTCTCTGCCCTTCCTCCACTCGCTCTTTCTCAAAAATAAATAAATGTAAAAAAAATTTTTTAATAAAAAAATATATATTAAGTATTAGCAATTACCCTTCCTGAAGGACAACTTATTTTAAACAAAACAATACCGCCTTAAGGAGCTTGTATGGTACATCAGAGCTGACTTACAAAAAGTTCTCAAAAAAAATTTTTAAATCCTTATCTGCCCTTAGATATGCTCTTCAAATTCTTCTTAAAACGTCTAACGGAGGGGTACCTGGGTGGCTCAGTCAGTTGAGCATCTGGCTTCAGTGCAGGTCCTGATCTCACGGTTCGGGAGTTTGAGCCCCACATCTGGCTCGCTGTTGTCAGTGCAGAGCCCAGTCCAGATCCTCTGTCCCCTTCTCTCTCTGCCCCTCCCCTGCTCATGTGGGCGGGCGCGCTCGCTCGCTTGCGCGCGCGCGCTCTCTCTCTCTCTCTCACACACACACAAATACCAACAGAGACAGTAGTGGAAACAGGATTAAATACTTTGTTAACTTGCCACCAGACAAATCTATCAAATAGTGTTTTAATGGAAGTTTATGCTTTAAATATGGATCAGCACAAAATTTCTAATAACCTTAAATAAAATTCATCATTAGGAAATTAAAGTAGGCAACACTTGATATAATTAAAGGTGACTACATCCAATATGAAAGAGTAAAATTCAATTCAAAAGAGATCAATGACAATATATCTACGTGTAAATATGTAAGGACAGCAAACTGACTAATTTCATGTACTATAATCATTTTATACTACAACGTCTGGAATCTGGTTCAAAATAATGAGGAAGGGAGAATAATACTGAAAACAAAAGGGGCTATGAGTTGATACAGCAGGATGATAACACTTGAGGAATTAAACTAATCCACTTTAGGGTATATTTGAAAACTCCCATAATAAAAGGTTCTATAAAATTCAAATTCAAGATCTACTGCTGAAGCTATGCTGTTAAGACGGTGCACCACAAACCATGAAGCACCAATACAATGAATATCAGAGACATCAAAATTTACAAGTATGTCAACCATTTTAGCACACCAGAATGTAATATGAAATGTTAAATTAAAATCCACGATTACGTTAAAATCCACTTATACTAACCCAAATCTGAGCATTAAGTCTTATTCAATCTCCTTGTGAAAATCAACCCACGTCTCAAATTTCAGACAGTCATCAAAACTTTTAGAATAGAAACTCAGCCACCCCGCTGTTCAAGGTTATTTCTTGATAGTGAAAGTATCTAACCAAGTTTAATCCAATTTAGACAACACTAATGTGATTAATAGACCTGAAGAGATACAGGACAGAGTTCCTATCCACGAAAACTTGCTATCTGCTAGGCACAACCAGTATCTCATTTAATCTTAATCTCAAACTCTTACTTCCCTGAGCTAAAAACTATTACCCACCCTAATTTTATAGGTAACACTGGAAATATGAGCGCAGAGAGGTTAAGTAACTTGTCCTAGGCCACACAGCCACTAAGTGAGGAAGCTATGAAGTGTGTCCTACTTGAAAGTTCAATGCACTAGACCACAGCACTACTAATAAACCGAATATCCTCTCTGTCTCAGCCTCTGAAATGCAAACATGCCTGAAGAAATTCAAGCTGTGGGACTAACTGGCTAAACGCCATCAGACACTTCCCTGAAAAACAAGTTATTCTAGACACATGTAAACAAGATCTTAATGAACAGACCTGCCCATCACTCTTTCCCTGGTTGAGACATTAACCTAGGTGAATTTTATTTGACACTTGAGAAAAGCTTTGACCTTCCTCAGCTTATACTTTTCAATTCCTAATTCTTTTATTCTTTTTTTTTTAATTTTTTTTTATGTCTTTATTTTATTTTGAGAGAGAGAGAGACAGAGAGTGAGCAGGCAAGGGGCAGAGACAGAGGGAGACACAGAATCCGGAGCAGACTCCAGGCTCTGAGCTGTCAGCACAGAGCCCGACGGGGGGCTCGAACTCACAGTCTGTGAGATCATGACCTGAGCCAAAGTCGGATACTTTAGCCGACTGAGCCCCCCTGACGCCCCCCTAATTCTTTTATTCTTAACAAGCTATAAAATTATAAGAACACAAACATTTCTCAGAAAAATATTACAGGCAAAAAAAGGTTATTTAACAACTTCTCAAGAAGTTGGGCAGAATAGAACTAGCATAACTGGGGATTTCACCAAACCAGATCTTTGCCACAACTTTATAAATGAGAGCAAGTGACCAGGTCTTTTAAAAATGATACTTGCTATATGTTATTAAGTTAACAAAGTAGTATATGGTGATTCCAATTCAGTTCTAAACATCCTCCTCCTTTCATCCACACACAGATGCATACAGTAATTTTTTCTATATTTATTTATATACACACATATACTAATATATACACACACACACACACATATCCCTCAAAATGTGTAAGGCAATTATGTCTGGATGGTAGGCTTCTTTTCAAATTGTTTTTTAATTTCTTTTTAAATTTCTACAAAGTACAGGTATTATTTTTAGAAAAACACCTACAAATGTTATTTCTTAAATGCATAGAAGAGAAACTGTCTAAAAAAAGACTGGCCAGAGACCAATGGAAAACTGATGGTCCCCAGGAGATGAATCAGTGGAACCATAAGTGTTTCCTCGGGTCATTACAAAAGGGGGCTGTATGGGACTTATAAAAGTGTAATTGTTACTTTCAAACTCACTAAGTTTGTTAAGGTTACTAAGCTTAAGTAATTCCAAAATAAACACATTATCGTTGGGTCTCCAATACTGTCTTCAGTTAAAAGTCTGTTACAGTGAGGTTCAGAAACATTAAGAGCATCCCTCAGTGAAACTCTTGCTCGGGGCCCAGAATATAACTTTATAACACTGAAAAAACAGGTTCACAGATGCCCAAACTAGATACAGATCAATGGCAGCTCCACTTCCTCGTCTATCACTCAGCAATGTGATCCTAGAGTAGTAACGATGTGGTTCGGTCACCGAAATGTCTGCAAACACCACGAGGCCGTCAGTGCCTTTCCTTCCATCCCTATACTACTCACTAGCATTAAATGGTATCAGGGAACCTTCTCGACACTGATGAGATGCAGGTCCAAGTGTGTGATTATTGCTAGCATCTATCAGTTAGCATCCACCAGACTGCATCCCTGCAAAGCAAGCTAATCAGTAAGGCAAAAAACATGACTAAAAACCTTTCCAAGAACAATAAAGCACCAACAAAGTAATATCAAGAGCACTTTACATCTGTATGAGTGAGGAAATGAAATACACTAACTGCATGAAAGAAATTCAATTCAATATTGAGGCACAACAGAAGCAACACAATTGTACCAAGATCTCTGGTCTAGCTCTAGCATTCTTGATACAAACAAGCAAGAAATCTATCTGTGCCTCTAAGGATCAAAGCAAAGAGCAGAATTTGAGAAAGGGAGCATTCCAGCGTACTAGAAACTTCTCTCCTGTGTGCCATGTCACACCCCCCCCCCCGACACACACACGCATGCACAAGAGAACATAAACCTGGCCAGTTAACTTCAACATACAGTCCTCCATCCAGATTTGCCCAACAACTTGATCCTTACCCTGAATTTTCACTCTTTAAAGTATTAAGGGAATTATTTCCTATGTAAAAATATCTAATTTTATAAAGAAAATCACTGAAAATATGATCCATTGTGTAGTCAATTTTGCTGAAATACAACCATTCAATAAAGTCAGGGGCACTCATAAGAATTCCACATATACACTGGGAAAGATGTGTTATCTGTGTTTTTTAAGTTACTTTATTTCCAAGAAGTCGATGTTACATAATATTTCTTGACTAAGCTGACTGTCAGTAAAATACAGAGAGAAGTATTACTTCTGGACCTGGTTTCCACCTCTAAGGAAAGCCTTTCCATTTTTATAGCTAACATGACAAAATCTACTTTTCAGCCAAACTTCCTCAAAAAAGCAGTTTAGATACTACTTCAAATACTATTAAATTTAATAGCAGGCCTAAATTCAGACTTCTCATTTCACTCTTGCACCTACTGGAAATTATTTCACTCAAAATAATTATGTCTTCAGACGATTTCCTATTTCCACTTAAAGTGGAAACAAATTAGAACACTTCAAATTCTATTTGCACTTCCCAAATACAGTAATGACTCATTTATCTGGCATCATCAGAAAACGAGGCTCTCCGCCACATGAAGCGTTTCCCAGATAACTGAAGGCCATGAGAGCACAGAGCTTGTCCGCTTTGCTCCTGCTCCGTCCCCAGGGGCCAGAGCAAGGGCTGGCGCATATTAGATGCTCAGTACTAGTCACTGGACACACGATCACATCAACTACTATAAAGACTTTTTTTTTTCCATTTGATAAAAACTGTCCTACTATTTTAGGCATCCCTCTTTAAAAAAAAAAAATAACTGAACAGAAATTAACCGTTTTTAAAAAAACTGGGGGCAGCACTACAGACAGCAACCATTCTGCTCTCCTACCACACAGCCTTAATACCCTCAGAAGCGATTAAAATACATTTGCATAGCCTCGACATGCTGTGCTTTCTACTTTTCTTTTTCTGATATTAGCTATCATTTCTGTGCACTGCGGCCGCCTTGTTTCACCCACAAACGTTTGTGTGGCGCAGTTCTAAAATTAATCCTGCCGCCAAAGCAGAATAAAACACATGAACTTGGTTACAATTCAGAAGTCTCTCCCACTTAGATCTGACCTGTGACTACATTCTGATTCCATTTATTTAACAGACTCCTAACACCACCCACTGCATTCTACATAAAACCCGAGATGGTTCTATTAGTTTTAAGTGAGTATCTTAAAGATTTTCATTTAAACTCTATGTTTCAAATACTAATCATGAGTAATGGCTCAAAGACCCAGCTCCAATATAAACCTCAGGGCATATTTTTTAATCCATTTAGGAGACACCAACCACGACAAAGCTGGATTTCATCTTGCTGGATACACTGTGATAGGGCCATAATTTAGATTCACTGTTCCAAAGTTCATGGCAGCAAAAATCAAACACACTGGTAGCCATGGTGTATTGTGCTTGCACAGAAAGGCTATCTCCCTGAACCTAGGAGTGGAAAGAATAATTTAAGTATAGCATTTAGTTTATATAATACAACTGGAGTTCCTTCCCCACAACAAACTTTGAATAATGTTTATAATTTAGCAATCAACTGAAATGATGAAAGAATTACCACAATTGAAATAAAATATTTATGTATTTCAAACCAGTAGAATTGTGTCTTCAAAAACTAAAATAAGCGAACACAAACCTAGTTCTGAATTAGGGATGGATACAAATAAAATGGGGGATTTGTTTATTTGGGTTTTTGAGTCTCTTTTCTTCTTTTTAAAGATTTAATGAACTTTCATTTGAAATAAGTGTAGTTTACTAAATTAAAGGATTTGATTACATATTCTTTAAAAGTAACTGGCTGGGTAAACAATAAAGTAAGTTATCCAGAAGTCAAGAAAAGAAAAATTACTTCAGACTGTTTTATGAATATTCCTCCAAAATCACCAATCCTTCAACAAAAATAGTTCAACGGAAGATTTCAGTTCCTGGTACTGAACTGAACAAAGAGAACCACATGTTTTTAATGGTTGCTCATAAACGACCCAAATAAATCTCCAGAAGAACAGCAGTGGTTCTTTCTGTATTTTTCCCTTCAAAACTCACAAGACCAATTCAACATTAAAATAAAAATTACTGTACTTTATGGCACCACTCACTTCGTGACACATTTATTTGCTGTCATGAAAGTTAGTGCCTCAACAAAGTAAATGAGATTTAGGGAAAGACGTTTTTTATATTTTAAAAAGCACAAAATGTCCTTACCACGTGGGGCAGAAAAAGTTTACCCGCCTCAAATGAGAAGATTTTCAAACTAAGTGAGAGCAAACAAAGTATTTATATGTAAAGGTTACAAGAAAGCTTTCCAAAGAGCTTTCTAATCAATTACAATGCTGACCTTAGATCAGGATTACACTGCTAA
Source organism: Helogale parvula (assembly GCA_004023845.1). Lineage (NCBI taxonomy): Eukaryota > Metazoa > Chordata > Mammalia > Carnivora > Herpestidae > Helogale > Helogale parvula. The sequence continues at coordinate 55,326 of PJEM01009114.1, forward strand.
CTACCATTTATAAATAAACAAAGCCAACACAACAGAAAATGTAACTTAAAATGTGACCACTGATGTTCTACTTGCCCGGACTTTAAATCCCAAACTAAAACACAGAGCAACAGCGCACCCTGCTGGGAGTCAGCAGTACAACGGAGTAACCAGCAACAACTGAACTGCAAAGATTTCACCCAAGATAGAATTATTCAAAAAGAAACTAATATCCACTAAATGATAAAAGAGGGTCATAGGCGTTAACCATTAGGTGCCTATACGTGCAGCCTTAAAGGTAAAATTAAGACTTAGAATAATTTCATGTTACAAGAACTCTTTCTTGTTCATTTCCCTCAACCCACACATCAACCACTTCTAATAGTATTACTACTTTTATTTTACTTTAAATAAAAATATTTTCCAATCTGCTTTCTGTAAAGAGAAATGAGTAATCACAAAGGAGGGCATTAAGGCCCTTTCTGCACGTGCTTGCCTGCAGCACCCCTTTCTCCCCATCCTATCCTGGCCTCAGAAACCTCCCTGAAGACCACACTGAAGAATCCACAAGGCAGCCTAGTGGTCCAGGAACCACAATTTACATGCCACTGGCAAAATGCCTACACAGATTCTGGAATTCAAAACCTGCAGACTACATTAAGAAACCATATGCCGTGAAACTTCCATCTAGTACCTTTCAACATTTCTTCAGATGTGAAAAAAATCACAGAAGCCATTATCAAAGATAACGCAGCTCGATGCTCTCTCTGTAACAAACGCAAAGGAATCAGAGAATGAACAAAAAGGAACCAAAGTTTCATAAAGGTGCTCTCTTGGCCACAGACAAAAAAGCTCCTTGGTACCACTGAGACCCTTCTTTACAGGAAACAAGCTATTCTAGCATTGATGGACACTGTTCTGAGTGACCAGTGTTAACTTCTTGTCCCCTTGTTCCCACATTTAAGAGGTCCTGTTTGACCTGGGATCAACCTGGAGGGACCACTCTATCATAAAGGGTGGCATTCTGAAAAACCAACGACAGTCAAAGAAGATCAAACACTTTAATATAGTTTTCCCTCCAGAACTGCAAAAGCAAGGGGCACCTGGCTGGCTGTCAGAAAAGCATGCAACTGTTGATCACGGGTCGTGAGTTCAAGCCCCATACTAAAGGCAGACACCACTAAACAAAATAAAAAGACTTAAAAGCAAGAATTGCAAAAGCAGTAACTGCCTCAGGTCTATTTTTCTGAAACTGTCCCCGGTGGCATTATTTGGTCCACTGTTTCAATCAAGGTACATTTAAATTAGACTTTTTTTTTTTTAACATTTATTCATTTTTGTGAGAGAGAGAGTGGGTGGGGGGAGGGTCAGAAAGAGAGGGAGACACAGAATCGGAAGCAGGCTCCAGGCTCTGAGCTGTCAGCACAGAGCCCGACGCAGGGCTCAAACCCACGAGCCGTGAGATCATGACGTGAGCCCAAGTCGGCACTTAACCCACTGAGCCACCCAGGTGCCCCTAAATTAGACTTTTAAAAGGATACCAACCTCAAGCCTTTTTTCCAGTGACTCGATTCTGTCCTTTTTGCTGGCTAAGTTGGCCCGTGTGTAGCGGCTCTGCCCAGGAAGGTACAAAACTTGACTGTAGCATTCTTCCCACACCTGGTTATAAGCTTCGCTTGAGAGTTCTCCGTGGCTCATACCTTGTTTTACCACTTCCATCTCCTGAACCAGAACATCCTGGGCCTGTGTATGGCAGTAATTTCAGTAAGTTTGGGTACCAGAATATTATCAAGAGAGAATTTTGAAAAGCTAATTTTTCCTCTTTCTTTGTGTTAAAGGCAAAAAGTTTCAGTTGACTATTTTTGTTTTTTTGGGTTTTTTTGGAAGGGGGGGTACAATACCTAAACAAAACAAATTAAGAAGCCAGTAAGTTGATGCAGACTGACCTAAAAAGTCAAGCTTCCATAGATCACCAATAATATAAACATCTCTGCCTTCGCTCTATTACAACAGCAACTACCATCTCTTGGATATCTACTCTATGCCAAAAATTCAATTTAAAAGTTTTACCTACATTATCTCCAAACACCATAAACACGTTACAAAGCAGCTGTAACAAAGATGATGAAACCAAGGCTCAGAAAGATTAAGCAATTGTTCGAAAACACATCACACTAACAAAAGGCAAGGCAGGATGAAGGCCAAGCCAAATGGTACCTTCACCTGGAGGCGCTCCTTCCACCCCACCAATCCCTGCCCGCACTTCAGACTCCACAGGACTGTGCAGGGGAACCGGGCATTTCTTTTGACACATGCCTTTTTTCTCATCTGAACTGATGCCCCTGACATTGCCAAAGGAGGAGATGGGGGCACAGATCAAATAACAACGACTCACAGACCAGCTTTTACTTACTACTAAGAGAATACGAGATGACAGAATGAGGGGAGATAGAGTTGGACAGGCCTGGATGCATGTCACAGCTTTACCATTCAAGAAGCTATCTGAACTTGCTTCACATCGCTGAGCCCATTTCTCAGGATAAAGCCCACCTGACAGGTCTGTTATCAGGACTAAGTGATACAGCATACATACAGTACAGCCCAAGCAGACATAAGGACCCAACGAGCAGACCTCACCAACTTTTTCCAGCCCTTTGCTCAAAATTGGCAACTATGGTTTTATGCCTTCAAGAAAGCTTTCGATCATTCTAGTACATCAGAAAATAAACAGGGACCAATATACATTAAATCAAAATATATAAAATCAAATACAAAAAACTTAAAACAATGGAAAATCAAGACTATAGAATATAAAGAATGGATAGATTTAAACACTATCTCTGAGAAGAAATAATGAAAAAAGCCAATTTTAACACACTTAATGAAAACTCCACATTTCACAATAAAAGAAGTGGTATTTCACTCCAAAACTGTACAAAGTAAAATTTACAAATTCAGCTCTTATAATTATTAGAAGAGAGTAGAACTACGTTATTTTTAAACTGTCCATAAAGAATCTAAGTAAATGCTGTTTTAAATTCTTTTTGGAACAGAAAAGAATGTAAATACATAACATAAAATATGAAAGAATATTTAATCTAAAAAAAAAACACATACAAAAAAAAACGAGGGGCACATGGGTGGCTCAATCAGTCAAGCGTCTGACGCTTGATTTCAGCTCAGGTCATGATCTCACTCAGGGCTCATGGGTTCGAGCCCAGCACAGGGCTGTGCACTGACAGCGGAGCCCGGTTGGGATTCTTTCTCTCCTCTCCCGTCTGTCCCTCCCCTACTCACACTCTCTCAAAATAAATAAATTTTAAAAAAACAAAAACTTAAACTACTTTATAATGGTTTCCAATAATTCTAAAGCACTACCTACAACTATTATTTTTTAAAGTTTTATTAGAATCTATTCCCTACAGAACCCTCTGTTGGGCAACAATGTGATCCTTATTTCAGGTTTCCATACACATAGTCAATTTCTTAAATCCCATCTTCCCCTATTTTCACTTTAAAAAGAGGAGACAGTTCAAGTATGGAGTTCAGAGTGTAATTCTGAACCCCAGTCCAATGATAAAATGTACCTACCACAAGCATAAGCATTCAACAGATGTCAGTTTCCTATCACACTTCCTAAAAAAGAGTAACAAAAGGTTACTCAGAAATCAGGGGCAAACTGTTTAAATATTGATCTGAACTGTCCTTCCTCTCTCTAACTTCTAAAAGTCCCTCAAACACGTATTACTTTTGCAACAAGGAAAACAGAAAGAAAACGACAGAGGAAAAAGAGTAGGAGAGAAGACAGGAAAACAAGTATCTTCCAGGTTTTCTCCCCAACTATGCAACAGCCCGCTGCAATCAACAAGTCTGCCACCGCCCCGCAGGGCTAAGGACTGAAGAAGTAAGACGAAAGCTAATGACCACTCTGCTTCCAACCATGACACCAACTGTATTTCCTCAGACCATGGAACAGATTTCAATTCACAACCACAGCTGCTTGCTCTGTCAGAGCAGAAATAATCAACTACAGACAGAGGAAGAGGTAGACCAGATTTTATACAAGAAAACGTTTCTGTATTTCCTTATCTAAAAGGTTAGTGGGAAATCGTGTAAGAGGAAAAAATTCAGGCTTTTTTCATATTAGTCTAAATAAATGAGGTTTAAGTATTCAAGGTATTTAATTCAACTCAGAAGTAGCAGAGTTAAACACAGAAAATGGCAATTTGCAGCAACTGTCCATGAGGCATTCACCCATGAAACAAAAACCCCTGGCCACCCAAGCCGGTGTCCACCTGGAAAAGGTCTATCACTGAGTGAAGGGGGCGGTGATTAAGTATGTCTTCTTCATAATACTATGAACACTCACCTCCTAATCATGTGATTCACTTGTTTATAAACATCGCCATGAGAAAGCAAGATGACGTTTGTCCGTGAAACACAGTATTTAATAAACATTTTATAATCAATTATACCTTTTTCAGCTCTTCTTTGGAGAACTTTTCATAAGGGTTATGTTCCAGATAGGCAATGTGCTCTGAATTATTGGTACCAAATCCTACAGTTTTTCCTTTTTTATTTCCAGATGGCTCATAAGGGTGATGTAGAAGGTCATAATGAAGCATTGTGATCATTTCTTTTTTGATTAGTTCTTCACTTTTTTGTAAATCTGTTAGAGGTGGTTCCACGTTTAAGGGTCTGAGAATAGTTTCATTTACCTAAAATGTTAAAACAAGTACAATTACCAAACATCTCACTCCAATACTGATGCTATTACTTGTTCTAGCATGAATTAAATAATAGTTTTATATTTTCAAAAGAAATTCTTTGTTTTTCCTTCTAAGGTCACCTTTGTGCAAACAAAACATTTTAGATTATACCTGGGAACTGTTTTACTATATTCCAGAAAGCAGGTGAAATTCTGTTTTACAAACTTTATGAATGATATAAAAGCATCAATCGCATAAGAAGAAACTTAAAACTTCCTAAGCCAGAAATTCTAATACTTACTTCTGATGGTCTTGGCAGGTCTTTCTGGACAGCTTTGTGCATCCGCTTCATTTCCTTTACACGCTCTGCCTCTCGTATAGCCTAAAAAAATTATTTTTCTATTATTATAGCTATACGGTATTGCTGCATTTCAATAAAGTTGAAAACATGTATAAGAACATGTATGTTCAAGAGTTAAAGCTGTAGAAGTCTGTGTAAGTTTCTAGAAAGGTAATATAAGGCCACAGAAATCAGTCTATTCATTCTCTCATTACAATACAAACTTAAGAACTGCCAACAGCTACTAGAGCATTCTCCAAGTTTACATGGCTCCATCCATCAGATAATCATTCTCTTCTTGTTTAAATTGGAATTCTAATAAAAATCTTAGAAAAGAGCGCAGGCAGGAATGTCCCTGACATCAGCTGTAGCAACATTTTTCTAGATATGTCTCCGAAGGCAAGGGAAAGAAACGTAAAAATAAACTATGGGAATTACATCAAAATAAAAAGCAGACTGAAGAAAATAACCAATAAAAAGGATTATTGCTGAATGAGAGAAGATATTTGCATATGACATATCCGAGAAAAGGTTAGTATATAAGATATACAAAGAACTTCTACAACACAACACGAAAAAACAATTCAATTACAAAGTGGGCAGAAGATATGAACAGACACTTCTCCAAAAATAAAAAAACAAAAAACAGAACATCTAGATGGTTAGCGGACACCTAGATGCTCAACATCTCTCATTATCAGGAAAATACAATTCAAAACTACAATGAGATATTACTTTACACCTGTCAGAATGGCTAAAATCAAAAACATAAGAAAGAACAAGTATTGGCGAGGATATGAAGAAAAAGGAACCCTCGAGCACTGCTGGTGGGAGAGCAAAGTGGTGCAGCCCCTGAGGAAAACAGTACGGAGGCTCCTCAAAAAGTTAAAAATAGAACTACCCTAAAATCCAGTAATCGCACTTTGGGGCACTTACCCAAAAAATACAAAAACACTAATTCAAAGGGACACATGCACTCTTATGTTTAGAGCAGCATTATTTACAATAGCCAAATTATGGAAGCAGCCCAAGTGTCCATGGATTGATGAATGGATAAAGAAGATGTGGTGTGTATGTGTGTGTATGTATATATCTATAAAGATAACAAAGACAAAACACACACACAAACACACACACACACACACACACACACACACACACACACACACACACGGAATATTACTCAGCCATGAAAAGGAATGAAATCTTGCCATGTGCAACATTGATGGAGGCTAGAGAGTGTAATGTTAAGTGAAACAATCAGTCAGAAAGACAAATGCCATCTAATTTCACTCATGTAGAAGTTAAGAAACCAGCAAAGAAAGAAAAAAAAAAAGAGAGAGACAAACCAAGAAACACTCTTAACTATAGAGAACTGATGGCTACCAGACAGGAGGTGGGTGGAAGGATGGGTGATGGGGATTAAGGAAGGTACTAGCACTGGGTGATATGGAATTGTTGAGTTGCTATTGTAACCTGAAACTAATTGTACACCTGAAACTAATACCACACTGTATGTTAACGAAATTGGACTTAAAACAAAATTTAAGGGGCGCCTGGGCGGCTCAGTCAGTTAAGCATCCGACTTCGGCTCAGGTCATGATCTCACAGTTCATGGGTTGGAGCCCCGCATCGGGCTCTGTGCTGACAGCTCAGAGCCTGGAGCCTGATTCAGATTCTGTGTCTCCCTCTCTCTCTGACCCCCCCATTGCTCGCACTGTCTCCCTCTGTATCTCAAAAAAATAAAAAGTAAATAAATAAGATAAAATAAAATTTTAAAAATTCAAATAATAAATTGGAACCCTAAACTTACAGGGGACTCTTAATTGTTCTTCCTGCAACACAAACCTCACTACCACCTCAAAAGCTACAGATTTTTAATTTAAAAAACCAGCCAATGAATGTGCTGTTTCCTAAGTCTGAAATCACAAGTAATATGGGTTAACTTCACATTTCTGACAGTAAACATAAGGCAAAGTAACCAAGAGAACTAAACATAATAAGTACTATCTTGGGGGTGCGTAGGTGGTTCAGTGTTTTAAGCATACAACTCTTCATTTCATCTCAGGTCACAATCTCATGGTTCATGAGTTCAAGCCCTGCATCAGGCTCTGTGCTCACAGTACAGAGCCTGCTTGGGATTCTCTCCCTAGCCCCCTCTCTGCCCTTCCCCTACTCACATGCTCTCACTTTTTCTCTCTCGGTCTCAAAATAAATTAACTTAAAAAATAAAGTATCATGGGGCACCTGGGTAGCTCAGTCGGTTAAGTGTCTGGCTTCGGCTCGGGTCATGATCTCACGGTTCATGGGTTCGAGCCCCACATCAGGCTCTGTGCTGACAGCTCAGAGGCTGGAGCTTGCTTTGGATTCTGTGTCTCCCTCTCTCTCTGACCCTCCCCTGCTCACACTGTCTCTCAAAAATAAATTAAAAAATTTTTAATAAATAAAGTATTATCCTGTACTACCAACTAAAAAGCACATTCATGTGATTTCTCTCTGAAACATATTTGCATTGATGCTATTCACACTCCAGTCCCATGAAATCCAATTTCTAAAATTATCCTAGGGGTGCCTGGATAGCTAAATTGGTTAGGCATCCAACTCCTGATTTGGGCGCAGGTCATGATTTCACAGTTCATGAGATTGAGTCCCAAGTCAGGTTCTGCACTGACAGCACAGTCACCCCAGTGACAGAGCCTGCTTGGGATTCTCTCTCCCTCTCTCTCTGCCCCTCCCCTGCCTGCACACGCTCTCTCTCAAAATAAACATTTAACAATTAATTAATTAAGTTATCCTATAATGGACTACAGTGAGAATTCCTAAAAGGTGTCACATGATCCCAGTTTTAGGTAGGTCAAGATCCACCACTTTCCAAATATGAGAGCTGAGAAAGTTAACTTAGTTAAATGGAGCTGGTTTCCTTATTTCTAAAATGAGGTTAACACCTATCCCCACTCACATCAACAGGCTGGTATGTGCGTCTGAGTAATAACTATAAGATATGTCGGCATGAGGTGTTACTAATACTATCCTGACAGTCTCTGCATCTCCAGATCCACACTTCTATTTACACTAACCTAAAATCATTTTCTCAACCAATTCAATATGCACTTCTTTTTAAGACTGATCAGTAATACCTTTCCTTGGTAGGAGTGAAAAGCAATGTCTAAAAGACTATGTGTATTTTAAAGAAGCATAATAAATTTGACAGGAGGTATTTAAATTATTATGTATATACACATATACATACACACATTTTAAGACGGCCTATCAAAATATTCCTGTATTTACTAATTATGTGAATATATATTATTACCAACGTTAAGTAATTTAGGGTAATTTTTTTAGATATTGAAAAAACGTCTAAGTGGTGATCCTGACACGGTTAAGTCAGCCTCCTGACACAGCCAGGGACACGCTACTTCCTCTCTAGCACAATTACCCACCTGCTTTCGTGCATCCACATCAGCAGCATCTTCGATGTAAGTATCATCTATTTCACGGTCTTCCAGCTCCTTCTCAGCATTTTCTGGCAGAACAATTTCAAAGTCATTCTTAGGGGCAGGGAGGCCCAACAATCCTAAACGGAGATGCTCACGAGATTCTCTTTCCTGTAGGGAAAAAAAAATTGGTCCTTCTCAATTCATACATCTTACGTATTCAACCTCTATTCTTAAGAGTTTCTAAAAAATAATTAGCCTAATTTTAATTCTAGAAAAATGATCCCTAATTTCAGTGCTGTGACAAGTTTTTTTGACTTCTATCTCAGTTTCTTCTCTAAATTAAGATCAAAAACTCTAATTTGTGACCAATAAAGTTACTCTGGGATATTCTAATAGAAGGTCTGGGAATAATCTCTACAGGGCAGAAAAAATCCTTTAGAATTTCCATTTAAGGACTATATTTCTCATACTGAGAACAAATTCAAAAGTCAATTTGTTCTTGGACTAATAAAATCTAATCTGAAAAGATGCCGGAGTTTTGGTGTGTTTATTTTTAATAGAAACTAAATCATGGAGCGCCTGGTTGGCTCAGTCAGTAGAGCATTCGATCTTAATCTTGGGGTTTTGAGTTCAAACCCAACACTGGGGACAGAATCTACTTAAAAACAAATTAACTAATTGAAAAATGAAAAAGAAGGAAAGAAATGACTAGATCCCATGATGACCAAAGGAAACAGTCCACACTTGCTGAAAGAAACTGCCTGGTACCCAGTACATCCTTGGCTTACCTCTCCTGTCTTACTCCCCATAGCTCCATTGCATGTATGGGAGGTGTGAGGACCAACCAGATGAGCTGCTTTGTCTGAAACACGCTCCGTGTTTGCTCATGCTGTGGCCTCCATCTGAGATGGCCCCCACCTCTCCTCCTGAGCATACCTCCTCAACGAAGGTTTTTCCTAAGTACCCACCCAACAAACGTGATTATTTCTTTCTTTGGCCCCCTAAGCAGGTTGGTTTTACATAGAAAGCTTATTTTATTCTTATATTACAATTATTAGTGGACTTGTTTTAGTACTGCCAATCTCTCCTGAGCGTAAACTTCCTTAAGACAAAGGACATCTTTACTCAACTTTAGATCCTCTGAAGTCTCCAAATCAGCGCTCTGCACACATTAGATTCTTCATCTGTTTAGCTGTTAGGTATCCATTCACAGTTGACATTACTTGATATCAAGTTGGACATTAAAAAAATTCTAAACTCAGAGTGCCTGGATGGCTCAGTTAGTTATGTGTCCAACTTGGCTCAGGTGATGATCTCATGGTTCATGAATTTAAGCCCCACGTCAGGCTCTGAGCTGTCTGCACAGAGCCTGAAGCTTACTTCAGGTTCTGTGTCTCCTTCTCTCTCTGCCCTCCCGAGCTCACGTGCTCTCTCTCTCAAAAATAAACATTAAAAAATATTTTTTTAATAAAAAATTCTGAACCAAATCTATACACAAAGTTCGAATTAATCTGTAAACTAAAAACAGGCCAGTATCACCGGAACTCATTAAAAAAAAAATCTCACGATGCTTTTCTGTGGCATCACATGAGACCCAACAGTGACACGCAAAAAGCAATAACATGGGCAGAAACAAAACCATGGCTTTTATAATTAGCTGTATCAGCTTGCAAAATATACAAAAGAAAATTTCACTAAGATAAGCAATAAACATCAACTTAATTTGGCTGTGAGATCTAGACTGCTCTTCTAAAAGTACAGAGCAAACTAGAATCAAGGCTCAAAATCTAATTTATGAGGCATTCCAAACTCAAAATTTGTTTTTAAAGAAGTAGAAAAAAACTACCATGTAAGGAAGTAAACTATTAATTAGTAAGTGATAAAAAATAAAATCATGATACACAAGGAGAATTACTATCAGCATAATCACTATCCACAAACACATTAAGAATAAGTCGACTTGGGGCACCTGGGTGGCCCAGTCAGCTGAGTGTCCAACTTCAGCTCAGGTCATGATCTTATGGTTCATGGGTTCCAGTCCCACATCTGGCTCTGTGCTGACAGCTCAGAGCCTGGAGCCTGCTTCAGATTCTGTGTCTGTCTCCCCCTCCCCCCGCCCCCTCTCTCTCTCTGCCCGTCCCCTGCTCGCAGGCACTCTCTCTCAAAAATAAACATTTTTAAAAAATCTTTTTAAAGGGGCGCCTGGGTGGCTCAGTTGGTTAAGCCTCCGACTTCGGCTCAGGTCAGATCTCACGTTCGTGGGTTCAAGCCCCACGTTGGGCTCTATGTTGACAGCTAGCTAGAGCCTGGAGCCTGCTTCCGGTTCTGTGTCTCCTTCTCTCTCTGCCCCTCCCCCTCTCATGCTCTGTCTCTATCAAAAATAAACATTTAAAAAAAATATTTTTAAAGAAATAAAATAGAAAATAAAAAAAAAAGAATAAGTCAGCTTAGGACACCAAAAGGTTCCCCTTCTTAAGTCCTACAAAGCATTTTCCTTTTCTGGCATCTATAGATGTACAGTCATCTTAACGTGTATGTAATATGCACCAACAAGGGGAAATACTTTAATATAGCCCCATGAGAAAAGAGCAGTTTGAGAAAAAAAAAAAAAAGGGTACTAAAGGGATTTGACACGTACCATCTGCTTCACGTAAGAGGGATCGCTGTAGTCCGCCATTCCATCCTCGGGATTGATGTTTAACTTGTCCCGAAGAGGAGTTCTGCCCGGAGTGGAGTTAGTAACTGGTTTGGGAGTTGTCCCACTGCGGGGAGTCAACCCTTCAGAGCCATGAGAAGGAGTCCTAGAAAGACAGAAATTTCAATTAATGAAAGTGCCAATTTTATCTGGCTTGTGCTTCCAAATATTTTTCACCTAAATTATTTTACAAAGAAAGCATAAAAGAAAGAAACTAAGACTGCAGAAATTCTGTCTTCCTACCTGGTTTTAAGTTAGAACTCTAGGTTAAAATACAGGTTTAGTTCAACTAGCTTAATATTTACACATAGTATTCTTATTTTAATGACTTCAAGTAAAGTTACTGCACTTGACATTTTCTTGCCTTGCTAAACTAGGCCCACTAAACATTATTTCAACCTTTTCTTGATGCATTGTGGGGTGACTAAGAACATACCACGGGCAAAGGTCAGCCACAATGCTCAAAGACCCCTAGGAAACTGCTCCTAAGTTCAGTGTCCTCATCTGATCACTTGCCGCTCACCGCCAGGAGCTGCTGGCTAGAGCACCACCATCACAGGATGCACTCACTTCAGCAGCTCCTTCCTTCACACTCGGTCTGTTAACCCAACACCAGGCCTACACATGAACAGCTCTGAGTGAGGGCTGAGGCTCTCTTAGGAATAAAGTCCACAGACTTTGCAACTTCTATCTTAACTGTTCAAACCCTGTTTTTGTCTGTTTGTTTTAGCTGCTTACTTCCTGTACCCTGGCTCCGTTCCAGACAAGTGATGCTGATGTTCCCAAAGGTGAGATGCAGGGTTATCATAAGACATGGTCCCTGCCCCCAAGGAGCTTACAATCTAGTCGAGAGACAAGACATACACAGGGAAGGAAGGATTAGGCTCTCTTACAAGCCTTGCAAAAGTGTTAAATTGTATATTAGGATTTGGCTGCCAATGCTTCTTGATCCTGCTGCCAGGTAAACTGTAACAGTTTGAGACGCTTCCCATGTTAAATAACCAGTACAACGATATATCCTAACACTAACACTGAAAATGAAAAGTGAACCACCTAAAAGATTTCCAACCTTAAAAGTTCAAATTTCATTTTAATATGACTTGCTTCTTCAACGTTTCTATCTTAAAAGTTCCTCTTAAATAGTAACTTAAAACAAAACAAAAAAATTTTAAACAAAGACCGAACTCTGGACACCAATTAATGATATACACGAGAATGTGTTAGAAGTCAAATGGACTGAAATCTGCAACTTATTTTGAAATGCATTAAACAATTAGATGGATTGACGGGTGAATACGTGATAAAGCAAATACAGTAAAATGTTAACAACTGTAGAATCTAGGTGATGACTATATGGATGTTTGCCTTCCCGTTCTTTTAACCTCTCTGAATGTTAGAAATTTTCAAAATAAAAAGTTGGGATATGGGGCACGTGGGTGGCTTAGTCATTTAAGCATCTGACTCTTGATTTTGGCTCAGGTCATGATTTCACAGTCCTGAGACCAAGCCCCACATAGAGCATGGAGCCGGCTTAAGATTCTCTCTCCCTCTCTTTCTCTGTCCCTCTCCCACTTGTGATCTCTCTCACTTTCTTTCTCCAAAAAAAAAAAAAAAAAAAAGTTGGAAGGAAAGCAAAAGTAATACATACAAGATAAAAGACTACTATTTTTATATAATTCAACAAATGATCAAAGGAACAATGGACTGATTTGTTCTTCTAAAAGAGATAAAATGGGCGTGCCTGGGTGACTCAGTTAAGCATCTGACTTCAGCTCAGGTCATGATCCTGCAGTTCAGGAATTTGAGCCCCGTGTTGGGCTCTAGGCTGACAGCTCACAGCCCAGAGCCTGCTTCAGATTCTTTTTTTAAATTTAAAAAACAAAACAAAAAAAATTTAATAAGTAAATGAGATAAAATGTATTCAGAAAAAAGGTGATAGTATCAGAAACTCTGAACAAAGACAGTGCCATACAGTAATAACCAATTCCTGGATATTATTATGTTATTTACTACTATGAGTGAGAAGAAATCCAAATGCCATGTTAAACACTTATTTCCATTCTCTGTCCAAACATTACTAAAGCAAACATGTTGCCCAAATCCTTGAAGTTTTTCTAAAACGAGAGATGTATGTATTTACAGTACCTGAATGGGGTAGAGAGAACTGTGTTTGGAGTCTGTACAACCTGCCGCTGTGGGGTCACACCTGAGAAGTCACTCTCGTGCAAAGGGGTATTAAGTCCACCTTTTAATGGGGTGTCCACATTGGTCAGGGCCATGAGGTTCTGAGCTTCCTGATAAACAAGAAGGTGAAGAAGTGTGTTTTAACAGTTCAGCCAGAATAGCCGAATCCTCTCTTCCGCTCCTACTATATAACCTCAAAGGAGACAGAATTATTACACATTTTCTTAATGAACACCAAGAGAGAAAATGAACTCTGGGCACTGATAGAATTCAATACTTCCATTCCTCTGTCAGCCTAACACAGCAGATCAGAGGTTCTGGAATAAAGCTTTCAATGTCAAGAAATGTTTTGAAATGAAATTATCATGACCCAAAAGCTTCTATTACCTGTACCAAATCTCTTTACAATCATAAAGAGCTAAGAAGGGAAATTTCCCAATGTGAGCTTAGGCCAAATATCAGAATACCCAGACACTTTTCAGTCTTCATTAGCCCCTCTGAGTCTCAGTTTCTTCCACTGGGAAGTTAAGATACCACTAACTGATCCACTTCCTGAGATAACTCACAAGGGCAAGCTCATTTTTGAAGTCGTCTTGTCCTCTTTAGGCAGGCCTGACAACATTCTGAAGGCTTTAGCCCGTCTACCACAACCCTGCACTCACTACCATCACTGAACCCACAATCTTCTAATTCCCAACTCCAGGCCTGTGAGAGACTGTTATTTTCCAACATAATGACAGCCTTATCTCTCATCTCATGTGCTCTTCTTAGAATCCAACACTGATCCTCCTCTCATTGTGAAGTGGAGGTCTCTGTCCCCTCCTTTTGAATCCAGGTGGCCTTGTAAATGACCTGTAACTAACAGGATGCAGCAAAAGTGACAGTGCCTGACTTGCAAGGCAAAGTGAGCAAACATACAGCTTCCTACCACACTCATTACAACTCCCCTACTGGAGCTCGGAGACACCATGGGAGAAGTTCAACTGTTCTGAGGCCAAAGGCTGAAACAAAGTCCAAGCTTTGGAGGGGCCACATACAGATTCATTCCCCATTCTCGGTGAAGACCCAACCCACAGCCGGCATCAACCACCAGACATAGAAAGATGATGATTCAAGCTCCTATGTGTGATGACACTCCCCAGTGCTGAGTCTTCTTAGCTGAGGCCCTCGACATCATGAAGCAGAGACAAGCCATTCATCCTGTGCCCTGTCTGAATTCCTGACCAATAAAGACCATCAGCACAATGACATGTTTTACGCCGGTAAGTTCTGGGGGAAAATGAAGATAATCAGGGGCACGTGCGTGGCTCAGTCGGTTGAGTGTCCCTTGACTTCAGCTCAGGTCATGATCCTAGGGTCATGGGATCGAGTCCCACACTGGACTCTGTGCTGAGCATGGAGTCTGCTTAAGATTTTCCCTCTCTCTCTCCCTCTGCCACTCTCCTCTGCCCACTTGTGCGCGCGCGCGCGCGCGCGCACACACACACACACACTCTCTCTCTCTCTCTAAATAAATAAATAAATAAATATTTTAAAAAATAAATGAAGGTTATTCCATTATCCATTACCCTGTTCTTAATTCATGGAAAGACCTTGAATTTCACATTACCCAAGTCCTTTGTGTGTTCTTTTTGCTAGTACAAATACAAAACATTTTTCCCCAAATGGGCTCCCAAAAGGCTGGCCAGCTTTATACCTTTGGCCAGAAGACTGGAAACTACTTCTCTCAGGAATCTAACCCAAAAGAAGATGCAGAATACTGACATCAAGAATTTGCCAAAGAGGGACGCCTCGGTGGCTCAGTTGGTTAAGCGTCAGCTTTGGCTCAGGTCATGATCTCACGGATCATGGGTTCGAGCCCCGCGTCAGGCTCTGTGCTGACAGCTAGCTCAGAGCTGGAGCCTGCTTCAGATTCTGTATCTCCCTGTCTCTCTGACCCTCCCCTGCTTGCACTGTCTCTCAGTCTTTCAAAAATAAAATTAAAAAATTTTTTAAAAATTAAAAAAAAAAAATTTTCCAAAGAAACCCACCAGCCAGTTCCGCCTACAGGGGAGCCTGGAGTTGAAGGGCCTTACCCAGGCCTAGAGAGCTCCTAGTCTACTTTAAAGTGCCCCACCCTTAACCCTGAAATATAAGCAGAGAGCCAAAGATCAAAAGATATTTGAGGAAACATCCAATGTGAAAAACAGAAAACAAAAGAAACTTAAATACTAAGCAAGGAAAAGAAAATATAAAAATAAAACAAAACCATCATTAACAGTTTCAGAGAAATAAAACAAAATATTCATTAAATGAGACATTTAAAAACTGAACACATTTTTAAAAGAGCTTTTAGAAATTAAAAATGTGACAGCAGAAATTTAAAAACCCAACAAAGATAAAATTCACAAAAAAATCTCCTAGCAAGAAATCAAAAGGTCAATTAAAACAGAAATCCGAATGAGGCACCTGGGTGGCTCAGTCAGCTAAGCGGCCAACTTCCACTCAGGTCATGATCTCGCAGTTCGTGAGTTCGAGCCCCACATCAGGCTCTAGGTTGTGACAACTCAGAGCCTGGAGCCTGCTTCGGATTCTGTGTCTCCCTCGCTCTCTGCCCCTCCCCTGCTCGTGCTGTCTCTCTCTGTCTCTCCAAAATAAATAAAAAACACTGAAAATTCAAAAATAAATCAGAACCACACTGAGATACCACCTCACGCCAGTTTGAGTGGCTGAAATGAACAAATCAGGAGACTATAGATGCTGAAGAGGATGTGGAATGTAAACTGCAACCGTTCTGGAAAACAGTGTGGAGGCTCCTCAAAAAACTAACAATAGAACTCCCCTATGACCCAGCAACATCACTGCTGGGGATTTACCCAAGTGATACAGACGGGCTGATGTTCATAGTGGCACTTATAACAACAGCCAAACCATGGAAAGAGCCTAAATGTCCATTAACTGACGAATGGATCAAGTAGATGTGGTTTATACATACAAAGGATACTACATGGCAACAAGAAAGAATGAAACCTGGCCATTCATAGCAACGTGGATGGAACTCGAGGGTGTTATGCTAACTGAAATAAGACAGGCAGAGAAGGACAGATACCAAATGTTTTCACTCCTAAGTGTAACAGGAAAAACTTAACAGAGAACCATGGGGGAGGGGAAGGGGAAAAAATATAGTAGGGGAGAGGGAGGGAGGCAAATCATGAGAGACTCTTAAATGCTGATAACAAGCTGAGGGCTGATGGGGGAGGGGGAGAAGGGGAGGGGGTATGCGCATGGAGGAAAAGAAGCACTCAGTGTTATATGGAAACCGACTTTAGAATAAACTATAAAAGAAAAAATTAAAAACAGAAAAAAAGAAAAAGTAATAAAATAGAACTAAAAAATTTTTTTTTCACAAAAACAGAAAACCGAAGAGGAATAAATACGAAAAATTGAGGTTCGTAAAAGGAATAAACCAATGAAAGGGAGAAAACAAAATTTTCAAAGTAACATCCGAGAACTGAAGGCCATGAGTTTGCAGAATGAAAAGATCCATTAAGTACCTAGTGAGTGATTGAAAACAGAGTCTCACCAAGGGTGAAAAAGAGATCATATTAACTTCTAGAAGAAGGAAAAAATGGATTTATTAAATGACACACATCTCTATGGCTATAATAGAAGCCAGAAGACACTGGAGCTCTATCTTCCAAACTATAAACAAAAACCATTTCAATCTGAGAACACCTGACTGGCTCAGCCAGTGGAGCATGCAACTCTTGGTCTCAGGGTTGTGAGTTCAAGCTCCACAGGGTGTAGAGCTTAAAAGGGGGAAAAAAAAAGATTTCAATCTGGAATTCTACACCCAGTTATACTATCTATCACTTAAGAAGATAGACCAATAATTCAGAGATATGCAAGGTCTTAAAAATTCCATCTACCATGAACCCTGCCTGAAGTTACTGAAGGGACTTCACTGAAGTGAAGGTTACTTCAGTAACACTTCACTAACAAGGGCATAAACCAAGAAAACCAAAGAAAGGAGAGCCAGGAAATAGGTGAATCCAAGGAACTTTCTAGGGTGCCAGTAACAGGAAATCAAGAGAACAAGCTGTAAACAAGATCAAATCATCCAGGGGCACCTGGGTGGCTCAGCTGATTAAGCACCGATTTCGGCTCAAATCATGATCTTACAGTTCATGGGTTTGAGCCTCGAGTCAGGCTCTATGCTGACAGCTTGAAGCCTGGAGACTGTTTCAGATTCTGTGACCTCCTCTCTCTCTGTTCCTCCTCTATTCACATTCTGTCTCTCTTTCTCTCTCTCTCAAAAAATAATAAAATAAAAAAATAAGTAAAATAAAATAAAATATAAAATAAAATATAGGGGCGCCTGGATGGCTCAGCTGGTTAAGCATCCAACTCTTGGTTTCAGCTTAGGTCATGATCTCATGGTTGGGGAGTTCGAGCTCCGCATTGGGCTCCACACTGACAGCATGGAGCCTGCCTGGGATTATTTCTCTCCCTCTCTCTCTGTCCCACCTCTGCTCTCTATGTCTCTCAAAATAAATAAACTTAAAAAAATAAAGAAATACATACTAAGTAAAAATAAAAGCAAAAAAAAAAAAAAGAGTAATCATCCAGAGTAGAACACTCAGAAGTTCTGGGAAAGACTTCTTTAAGAAGCTAAGAATATCTAAAATTTGATCAGATTACAGTGTCAAGTCTAGAGCTGAACTTGTGCTAAGTAACCAAAAAATTTAGCATCTGAATAAAACAAGTACTAACTCAAAAAAACATATAACAATGTGCAGTAAGACACTTTGTGGGCTCAGCAAGGAATATGGCTTGCACAGTCATAAAGTAAACCATGAATACAGAGCTAACCAAAATTATGATATAACCATAATAGAAAATGAGGGAACGGAAAGAGTGTGCATGCATGGTAGAGGAAGAGCGTGGTAGAGCCAAATGTTCAGATCCCCAGGTGGAGAAGTGGCTAAAACTGAAAATAAAATCAACAAGTAACAAGTGTCCACACAATAAGATGGTAAAAACATAGTTGTAATTAGTGCCTCTAGAGAGCAAGCAATGAGGAGCACAACTATTTTTGTTACTATGCTTTACAGGAACTATTTGACTCCCAATAAAGACCTTAAAATTGTATGTCTGATTATCAGAGAAGAGGACATGAGAGGTAAGGGTGTTGGACAGTGTTCCGTTAGGTGTGGCTATTCTCCCGCGTACAAACCCCCTACAGAGCTGGATACCCCACGTGCTTAGGAGAGAGAAGAAATCAGTACGGATGGCAGCCTGTGCCAAGCTAAATACAGAAATGCAAGGAAATTTTAAAAATCACTGACTACATCCATCTGATTTCTTTCTAGAACTGCTAGGCAACATGAAATTTTAAAATGCTGTGCTTCATTAATAGGTACTAATTACTTGTGCTAAGTAATCAAAAACTAGTAAGTAAAGTAAAAAAAAAACTAAAGATTTTGAAGGGCTGGCTTCAAAAAAAAAAAACTATGAATAAACATAGACATGAAATCACCTAATTACTGAATCTGCTAATTTAGGTCCCTAATAACAGAATCTCTAGGATCTAGTTTACCCCTTCTAAAAGAAACAAACGAACTCACTGTGCCCCTTCACTTTCAAGGACAACAGAGTGAAAGGCTCACGCCTCCGTCCGACAGCGTACCTGCAGAATCCTGTCCTGGGAAGCCGGCGTGCGAGGGGTTCTGAGGGCAATGCTGTTGTTGGTGACGTTGTACTCCGACAAGAGCGTGCTGGAGGCCGAGTTTGTTATGCCAGACTCCTCGGCAGTCTGACGTGCAATCTCACTTGCTTGGCCTACCTTTACAACCTCCTGGAGTTCTGCATCTGAAATCTGGAAATCACCAGACAGCGATATTTTAACCAAAGAACACCACGGCTGAAAACGTCCATATTCCAGAAAGACATACTGAGGAGTACACATCAGTTTGTCATACCTTTCTTCATTATTTGTGGGTTTGAAAATTTCTACTGAGAACCAGGGGGAGCGGAGGAGGGAGAGAGAGCTGGGGAGAGAGAGGGATGCAAAACTTGAGAGACTA